>JAABNX020000104.1:932298-942901 GCA_015163995.2 Mormyrus lacerda | reverse complement strand
TTCTCGTGCCACCAATTAGACCAAAGCTTCATGCTTTCTGCCATGTCCCTTTATTCTGAAGGCCCACAGCCCCCCAGTCAACCACAAACTTAACAAAGGGGGAATTCCCAACCCCCCAGAATGAGGGAGGACCACCAGCTGGTAAAGGGGGGATGAATCATGTGTTAGACCCCTGCATCTATTGTACCACCAACATCTGTCGCCTTGAGATCTGTGGCCGGACGCACAAGAAGCCGCGGGATGTTTTATTGTTCAGAAACCGGGAAATCGCGCATTTAAAGGCGACAGATAAGCCTTCAATGAACGGTTATTCACCACCACAAGAGCGCCACACAGGCCAGCTGGACCCCATTCTGATGTGTCTGCTTCACCATAGCCCTCTCGGCTACATGTTGTACATGGCATTTGCTAGATAAATATTAACTCACCAAACAGCCGCCGGGACTTACAGAAATTAGTCAAAAAGTGAAAAACATCCCCCCCATTACTATTCTTGTTAGCGACATGATTTCGTCCACAAATAACATACTCTATTCCAGGGTTACCAACCCTGGTTAACGGGCTGGAGTTAGTTAGTTACACACATTTACATGAAACAGTTTAATTACTTTGTAAATAGTCTGTAGGGTATACAAACTACCGCAACGCTTTAAACGTAGCTAATTTTAGGTTTACAATGGAATAATACGGATTTGCCGTAAGACTTCTTCCGTGAGCGTGGGAGCCCGAAGCGTCACTGTCACGCCAGATGCGTGAGATCTGGGAACCCTGGCATTCTTTTCAAATATTACTACTGGCCACCTCACACGCATCTGACGTTAATTAATAGATTATGTAACTTTTCGCTTCCTTTAAAAAAAGTGCATACATAGTAACAGAAAGATTTCTTAAATACATTCATTTATATCGAAATATCAATTGTTTAGCTATTTAATTGTCATATAGTGCCTGGCCGTCATCCAGTGGTCCTATGTAATCCAGTAGCCGGTGTAGGACACACGCACCCGGCCGGGGGGGGGGGGTTATCTAACTCACCTTGATTGCAGAAAAAACTCCAGAGTTTGGCAAATATAACACCCATTATTGAATATTATTAATGCTTGGTTTGGATGTTTTGCTGAGATCAGTTTCTTGGCTGGTAAGCTACCCACTGCCGGCGGCATCAACCGGCGGCCGTCCGCTCTCTCTCGGCCCCCCGGCTGCACGCTGGACTGTCTCCGCTCCCCGATCCCCTTGTCCGGTGCTCCCAGTTCGCTTGCTAGCCGCAAGGCTAACGATGACCATTCCCCAGCACCAGGATGTCCGTCCTTTGTCCCGGGGAGCCGTATTTATACGCCGGAGCGCTTCCGATCGTCAGCCCGACAATTCTGTCATTACAGCTACAATCATATATATTTATGTTTTTGCGTTAATCTGCGTTTTTTTTTTTTGGGAACAACCCCTCCGTATTCACAAAGCCGGTAAGGGGAAAGTCACGCAGCGCCTGGGAAAAGACTGAGTCGAGGCGCCGGGTAACTGCGGCTCCAGCGCCCAGCAGCGCCGCGGTTTAGGGATCCTCTGATCTGCAGCACCCGCCCCGGCTTAGGGTTACACCCCCGTGACGTGCACGGTCCCCAAACTGCTATGCAAGTAGTACAATCCAAGCGTTTACTAATATTAATAATAAACTAACAAAATAAGTAGACCTAAATACAATAGAGATACAGGGGATCAAATGAGTAATAAGAATATTTTGCTTTTTTTTAGCCAAACAAGGCACTGGAGCACTTTTACAAACCCGATGTTTCTTTTACGTTATATTATAAATCTGAAAGAAATAAGAAACCTAAAGTAATCTGACTAATGAAAAATGTAATCATCCGTTAAATTTATCATTCATTTTAAAATTCTGCAAGGATTGAAACTCTTCACACGAACATGTATCTGAGTGTATGCAAAGAAATAGTTATTAATTATATGCAAAGAACTAATTAATTATTGTACTTTTTAAATTATTGTATTGCAAATATTGTACCAGAAGTTACGTATAGGCCTACTTAACATTAATATGCAACATTTTGGATCTAGGCTAGGTAGGTATAGGCCCATGTGTTTAAATCAGTGGAAACAGTTAAAATACTTTGGATATTTCCTTTCCATCTGTGAGGAGAAATACTTAATTTTCCCCATCAAATGGTACTATTTAGCCTGCACATGTGATTACTTTCTGCTAGTGATGCTTTACACCATGTTATAATAATAGGATATAAGGATATATTATCAAATACATTACGTTTTTTTCTAGTTGACACATTCTGTGTCATTCACATTGGGGCAAGATAATGGCGCAGGAGGTAGTGCTAGCGTTCGAGCCCTGTTTCCTCCTGACCCCATCAAAGTGTCCTTGAGCAAGACACTGAACCTCTAATTCCTCCCGGTGAGCAGGTTGGCACCTTGCATGGTAGCCTCCGCCACCGGTGTGTGGATGGGTGAATGTGAGGCATGTATTGTAAAGCGCTTTGAGAAAAAGCGCTATATAAATGCAGTCCATTTACCATTTACATTTGCTTACATCGGTAAGGTTCATTACTCCTGAACTCCCCCCTAAAGTGCAACAACATTACTACAAATTCGTTACTATATATTTGTCTAAAAAGTATTTTAAAGGTTACCCATATTACACAACAATGTGTTTGGTTTTCTCCATCAGAAGGTCCTCGCCTATTTTTTAAAGGAGTCGAATATGACTACAACTAAACAATCTATGGGCAATGGAAAAATAGGTACTGGAGAGGAAGCTACAATGTCTTCTTGGTTCTTTCGTTAGGGTACTTCTGACAACAGCTAATACATTCTGCCCTATGTGGTCTATTTCTGAAGATCCCTGGCCTTTTATAAGTTTTGTACTTAACTTGGACTCGATCCCTGGTTGCTTGGACTCAGAGTCGGGCACCGGCGACTTGATACTAGGCTTGTTATGGTGATTAGACGAAACGTTCAAAACGTGTGTGCGTTAAATATTTCAGGTTCAGTTGCTTTGAAAATGGTGATGAAAATGATTGTACTGGAGTTTGCTCTTCTCAGTGTCTAACTCAGTGATTTAGTGGTGCTGTTCTTAACACAGTAACTCAGTGCACCACTCACAAGATATTAGCTAACAGAAGCATAACTCAAAATAGGGTTAAACTACACATCTGGGTAAAAGAAAAAGAAGAAAAAAAACTAAAACTCCCAGAAACCTCCGGGATTAAGCGCCTAGCCAATGAGAAGGCAGCTGTCAACTGGCCCCGACACGGATATCCTGTACATGTGTTCTGTGAAGGGTAACGTGGGAAGCTTTGGTTTTTCATTTCAGATTGCTCTTTAAAATAGATCGTGCGCGAGTGCAGTCTGGCACAAATTGCTTTGTATGGTATGTTTCATGTAGCGTTATATCATTTTTCGTTTAAAATCTGTCATGTGGGGTCATTAAAAGTATCCGCCTTCAAAAACACAGACGGATGGGAGAGTCCGTGCGAGATTTTATTCAATAATTATGTTAATCTGATAGTGATTGATGTTTTTAACCGATGATGAGATAAGAAGGAAGGATCGTTAAAAATTAACATTTATTGTCATGACTGGAAATTGGAAAACACCCCGAAAGAGACGTTTTACGTGCAGGTTCTGTGACAGCATTGCGGAGACCTCAGAAACTACGTGTTTAGGACAGTGATGCAAGGTACTGTACAACCTGTTATCGCATAACGTCCGTGTTGCCCAAATGTTCAATGTGATATCAGGTAAAATGATTTAGCCTCCCTTTTATCCTGTTTTCATCTGGCAGCGTTTGGGGAATCATGCACCAGCACCGTGTCAGTTTTACCAAAACTTAAGTTGAAGCCAGAAGTTCGTCAGTTCCTCAGTAATGCATTTCAAAATAAAGAGGTGAGGCTTTTCCCTGTGACTTTTCGTGCTGATGTTAGGCCGAAGCACGTACACAGACACTGCTTAATCACCTAGACAAACTCCCTACTGTATATAACATCCAGGAATCTGAACTAAGTCACATGATAAGATAAGGACGAGTAGGACATGATTTTTAAAAAATCCGCATTGATGAGCCTTTTTTGACGCCTGCTCCATGTTGTGTCAAGTTGCTGGCCGAAGTGGGGGAACAGGAGGCAGAGAAAAGGTTCGAGGAGCTACTCACCAACCTGTCCCACCCCCCGGGCTTCACCTGCGTGCGAGTCAGCACCCACCTGGAGTCCCTGGAGACCATCAGAGAGCAGCTTGTGGAGGTGCTCCAAAAGGTATTGGCTGGAGTATGATCACATGGTCTGGGAATTGATCATTATTGGTTCACCTGGTTTGTGGGGGCCCTTGGCTCTGTTCTGGGGTCTGTATCATGAAGCAGGATTTCTTGCTTATCCAGATAATATGTCAGATGTCAGGTAGTCTGGGCTAAATGTGCGTGATCGAAGAAGAAGGTATATTTTAAACTGAGGTACCTTAAACCCGACAAGCTATTCGGCTAAGCAGAAAATCCTGCTTCCAGAAACAGGCCCCTGGTCGCCAGATCAGCTGTTAAGAATTAAGCGGTCTGTAAATAAAGGAGGGAGATGGGTGTGTCTGTCAATGCTTGTTTGGAGAAAGGAATGCCTGCAAATGGATAAGCATTTGTCTGTTTCACCAGCAGGTGGCGTGGTCCTCAGGCAGGGGGCCAGTCCCAATATTTACACACCCGCAAGTTCCCGATGTTCTGCTCATCCCTGTTACCGGACCCCTGTAAGTACAAAGCGTAGGAAGCCTCCTTGCAAATGTATGATTTGAGTGGTGGTAAACAATGGCACTGTCCCTGCATTTGAAACGTCAAGACTCTCAAGAATCTCAGCTACGGTGCCAGAACAGTCAGGGTTGTTCACTAGTTAATTTAATTAAAAGCATGAAGCTAAGTAAGCTTTAACTTTAATTACAGACAGCAGTTGTATGAACAGGAGTGTGGTGTCTGGGGTGAGTTTAAGGCCCGTCCCCGCATTCATGGCTCATCCTCTCCACCCCCCCCCACCCAGGTCTGTCTGCCGGCAGAGGTCAGAGGTCATCGTGGGAGCGCAGTGTGGGAATTCCGTGCTGCGGGGGGCTCACGTCTTTGCGCCTGGCGTTTTGTCTGCCCCTAAATGTAAATGCGGATTGGGTGTGTGTGCATATGTGAGCGGGTGAGAGTGACAGCGAAAAGGAGGAAAGGGAAGGGAGACTAGCCTAGTGCAAGAGAGATGTGTCTGTGATCGGAAGGTCGTAGGTTCGGATCCCATGGTCAGCAGAGTGATGACACCGTTGGGCCCCTGATCAAGGCTCGTAACCCCTAATTGCTCAAGCAACATGGCTGGTTCTGCTTTTTCAATTTTATCTCCCTTTGGATAAAAACGGACCAAAAAATGGTCTCTCGGCCACAGACATGAAGGCTGGGGATTCAGTTGCAGTTTGCTCCGACGTCGAAGGCAGGTGTACACGGGGGGCGACGGAGTTCCAGGGCAGGAAGGTTTTTCTGGGTAACGGGATTGCCGTGATGAGCCGCGCAGAGATCTTCCAGGCGGATGAGCCGGTCAGGTGGGTGGCGGCTTAATGGGGCGCCCAGCTGGGGCGAGGAGAGGACGGAGCCCGGGAATAACGCTGTCTGTCTGCAGGGGGGTTGCAGTGAGGGTGCAGGAGCCTGTTTACCACAGCCCCTGTTTCGATGGTCTCCTACCCAGACTCGTCTTCCTACAGGTATGCAGGAAAGGGCTGGTCCTTCATAGCAGTGGCTAGGGGACACTCTGGATGGGATTCCAGCCCATCACAGGGCATGTGATATTATTGATATTTTATTAGTAGTTTGGACATACAGTGCCCTCAATAATCTTTGGCACATAGAGACATTTTTTCCTGATTAACTAAAAGTTTAAACTCCAAAGTTTAAACTTTCGAATGAAACAGTTCAGCTGTGATTGAAGTGCACAACCCAGATTTTAATTTAAAATTATTTCAGTTTCACTGCGTAGAAATTACAACACTTTTTATGCATAATCCCCCTCGTTTCAGAGCTCCTTGATGCTCGGGAATTAGCAGTGGTGTGTATATTAAAACAGTCACGTTCAGTACTTCGCTGCATGTCCCCGGCATGCAGTGACTGCTTGAGGTCTGCGTTTCATAGACATCAGCAGGTCCTGAGTATCTTCCTCCTCCTTGTATTGGGGACTTGGTCCCTTTAAGTTTCCTCTCCAGAATATGCTCACCTGGACTTAAATTGGGTGACTGCTTGGCCATTCTAGACTTTACCCATTTTCTAGCTTTGAAAAATTCCCATGTTGCCTTAGCAGTATGTTTGGGATCATTATCTTGTTGCAGGATGAAGCGACATTCATTGAGTTTGGAGGCTTTTAGTTGAACCTGAGCAGATAAGACAGACTGTTAAAGTCTGGAATGTGCACTTTAATCACATCTGAATTGTTGTGAAGTTTTAAGCTGTGGAGCAGAAGGTTAAATCAAGGAAAAATGCATCTTTGTCTCAAACATTATGGACTTTATATTTAGTAGGTTTTGACTTCTAGGTCCAAGACGGTTTTCAGTGTTTTGTGCGTGATGCTGCTTTTCATGCTGCTTCTGTCTTTTCTTTTTTTACCTGTCCATCTGGGGGAACCAGAACCTACCGTCGGTGGTGGTGAGCCATGTGTTGGGTCCACAGCCAGGTGAGAGGATTCTGGACATGTGTGCAGCCCCTGGGGGGAAGACCTCGCACATCGCTGCCCTGATGGGGGGTCAGGTAACCAGTCGTATGCAGTTTAAACTGAATTCTGCAACAATGAACCTTCCTTGTGTTACACGATACTACCACTAGATGCCGCCATTGTGCCAAATGTACATACTCATACTATGCCTCCCCCACTAGGGGGAAGTAATCGCACTGGATAAGATCGCCAGCAAGGTGGAGCGGATTCGCCAGAACGCCTCGACCCTGGAGTTGGATTGTATCACGACTTACTGTTTCAACAGTATCCGGGCTGTGTGTGCCAACCAGGCCCAGGTTCCAGGAAATGGTGGGACCCCCAGCCATGATGTGACACCCCCCATGTCCCCCCCTGCTTCTCGTGCTCCAGGCGGGCCACCCTTCCCCCCAGAGAGTTTCGACAGGGTTCTGCTGGACGCCCCCTGCAGCGGCCTGGGCCAGAGGCCCAACATGGCATGCCCCTTGAGCCTGCGTGAGGTCACGTCCTACCAACCTCTGCAGCGCAAGCTCTTCCATGCAGTATGTGTCTCCCCGGGTCACATGGTCATGCCCATGTGACACCGGCCTCACTCTATGGGTCATCCGCGGCCATCCTTTCCCAGCTTCATCCCCCTAATTAAGGAGTTGCAGTTTTGTGAGCTGTTAGCTAGCCACTGGTTACATTTACATTTCATTTATTTAGCAGGAGCATTTATTTAAAGCAACGTACATTGACTTTGAGAAAGCAGGGTCAGCCAGTCCCTGGTGTAACTGGGGGTTAAGGACCTTCATTGAGAGTCCAATTATGACATCACTATGGTGACCCTGGGATTTAAACCAGCGACCTTCTGATCTCAGGAAGTCCTAACCTGTCTTGACCTGGGGGAGTAGCGGCCAGAAGTCGTACTAGGCGGATTTGGCGTGCACAAAAAAAACTTGATGTTGCAGACAGGAAACAGGAGCACAAGGAACACAATTTGGACTTACAGTCCTCTTTGTTTGTATGTCTGAAAGTTCGTAAGTTGAAAGTTCGTAAGTAGAGGAGCGTCTGTAATTTCCCCTCACTTTGTGTTGTGATTTCAAGTGGTTTGCTGTTAATATATTAACATTTTTCAGGTCCCCACAAATATCTCTGAATGTAATCAAAAAAAAAAAAAGTCTTGTATTTTGTTTGGTTACTTATGGGTAAGGTTAGGGCTGGGTGGGGGTTAGGATCGTCATGTTGGGATTAGAAATGAATAGAGAGTCCCCATAAACATATAATTACAAATTACTATCTCCTGTGATGGGACGGTTCCCCTTCCTCACGCCCCATAATTTTCCGGCTCCAGGCCCCTCTTGCACCGGATGAGCTGCTGAAAAACAGATGGGTTAGGGATAGGGTTGGTCGATAGACGATGACATCGTCCATCGCCGATGGCCAATAGACATCACGATGCTGAGCCGGCATCGCGATCCTCCGCCCCGCCCCGCCGCAGCAGCAACCAGCTCGTGAAAACACACTTAATCACACTATATAGCCAAATGAATTGCATGCTTTCAATTTCCGCATCTTTACTAATTTTATTATCATTATGAGGAAATAATAACAAGGAAGTTGTTAGCGATCACAATACAAATTACAGTGAACTCCAAACGAATTACAACAAACTAGTTCGTTTACATTAATAAATGAGGCATGCAAAAACAGCAGAAAAAAAATCAAAATAATTTTAATTAGATTAAATAAACTACACCAAATATGCCTTTTTCATGGTTTTACCATAACGAACAGAGCTTGGGACAATAAACAAGTTTAAATATGAAGGTTTCTGGACAGAAATACTAACATGTTCACCTTTTCTGGCTTTAATAAGCTGCGAAGCGGAGTAACAACATTACCCGCTGTGCTGAACACACGTTCAGATGGCGCACTGGCAGCACATACGCACAAATATTTACGAGCGATGTCGGCCATAAGAGGAAACCATCCTTGGTTAGATTTCCACCAAGTTAGTGGGTCTTTTTCTTGCACCAATTTGCACCTTTTTTACCAACCAAGTTTGTTGATGCCATTATAACGACACAGATCACTGTGCCTATTCATGCCAGGGTCTCATGAAAAAAGTGATCGAAAGGTGGTCATTTGTGTGTAACATAAATAAACTTTATTTATTTATGGTTTGATTATGGGTAAAACAAAGACCATGCGGGTCAGGTAGTGTAAACGGGAGGCTACAATTAATTAATTCGTTTATGAATTAATTATTTAACAACCATCCCTCCCCCCACCCACCGCCTATGACGACGATGCCATCGTCCATCGCGATGTTTCACATTAGACATCGTACGATGCCAAATTGGTCGACATCACCCAACCCTAGTTAGGAACTACTGTAGCCTGATGTTTTTTGCCTCCTTCGACACTGTAGTAGAAATTACCGCACGAGCAGTGACAGCGACGCCAGCAGAGGGCAGCACAACCACTGAAACCTAACTTGTGAGATGCTAAACTTTGTTTGGATGATGTGCTTGAATAAATGCCCAGATTACTGTGGGGAGGTCTCTGCTCTCTCCTGTGTCTAAAGAACTTCTTCAGAAACTGGCTGTGTTGCTGACAGATTTACCAAAGACACCATTTATCCGTTTGTTCATCTGGATGTTTCTGCTGAAGTCATTCTGCCTAGTTTCCTTGAGTACAATAGCCATTCCTCCCCTGGGTCTTAAACCGTGAAGTTTTCGGCTGAATCTGGGTGTTTGGTTCCTACCAAATCTTAGTGGTTCTGCTCATTTTTATAGATTGGATCAGTTAAGATGTACCAGTAAATTGTATCGTTAACAAAGTGGAAGTGTAATGTCACCCAATCAAACTGGGAATTTGTACTGAAGAGACTCAGCGGGGACCTTCCTGCCACTCAAACCTATAATTTTCATCTTAAAAGGCTTGGTTGTCAGCGTGACCATATGCACCTTCCCATCAGGCCGTGCAGCTGCTGCGGAGGGGCGGCACCCTGGTGTACAGTACCTGCACCATCACCCTGGCAGAGAACGAGGAGCAAGTGTCCTGGGCGCTGTCCACCTTCCCGAACCTGACGCTGCAGCCGCAGGTGGGCGGGCCGTCCTGGCTGGGGTGGGCGTACCGTGGGGGTTTGAGCCCAAACGTGGATGCCTAAATCTGGAGATGGCCCAACTGGCCCCCAGCGTCAGGTGGGGGGGGGATGGATTCCTTGGGATGATCTTGGGCCCCTGTGGCAGGAGCGTTCGAAGAATCACGTGTGCAGGGTTCAGCAGCTTTCGTGTAGCCGTGGTTCACCAGAAGGTCCTGGAATGCTTCCCCACTGTGTTTATAGAAACTTCTAGAAGCCTCTTTTCCCGCCCCAGCTCTCGGGTGACTCAAAGCCAGCCCACTGAACCGTTTCTCTCTGCCTCTCAGCCTTCGCCTCTGATTTTATACTTATTAATCATTTAGTTCTAATAGGCACCTTATACATAACGCGAGATCAGTTAAGAGGGGGCGTGTCGCCAAATGTCAATGCAATGTCAAACTGGCCTAGATCAAATAGTTTTTTTGGACCATCCAGATCCCTCACATTGGAGGAGAGGGCATGCCGGGGGCAGGTCTGTCACATGAGCAGCGTCGCCTGCTCCAGAGGTTTAGCCCGCGCCATGACCCCAGTGACCCGGGCCTGGCGGAGAGAGACCCAAGCCGCATCCCCCAGCAGGCCAACGCAGACACCATCGGCTTCTTCATTGCCAAGTTCCAGAAGACCTGAGTGCCAGCCCACCCCGGAGGGCGGAGGGACCCATGGCAGCGCCTGCCGGTCACGTGACAAGCAGCTTGGCTCTGTTTTTTTCCGGAAACCGGCCCCCTGTGACACCGGCCAGGAGCACCATATTCGGATAGCTTATGCCGGGGGGGGGGGG
>JAABNX020000104.1:906224-929416 GCA_015163995.2 Mormyrus lacerda | reverse complement strand
CTTCCCTCACTTAACACGCCTGATTCAACTCCTTGCACCTCCTTGTGCTAATTACTTACCACACCGCTCTTGAGCTGAATCATTTGTGGTGGAACAGGGAAAGAACTAAGCTACACAGGGCTCCGGCCCCCCAGGATTGGAGTTTGACACCCCTATTTTTGAGTATGGACAAATTTATGACTCCTGTCTCCCTGTGGAGTACATCTTTCAGGCAAAAAGGGGGTTGCCCTCAAACCCCCTCCCTCCCAGAAGGCCAGGCTGGTACGAGGGGGGGCCCATATGGTTCCATTGGTGCTACGCAGCATGAACAAGGTGACCCTGATGCTCTCGATCAATAGGCCACCCATGCCCTGGTCATACGGTGGGGTCCCAAGTGTGTGGTGTGTGTGTGTGCATGCGTGTTACAAACCCCCCCCCCCCCCCCCAATGTACACAGGCTGGACTGTGCTGGTTAGCATCACATAGCAATACCGCTGTCGTCTTGTAAGGCAAGACTACTGATGTCCTCCAGAAGTACACCAGAAGCTGTCAGAGGACCAGAAGACAATCACGAGATCCAGAAGACAGAAGATACAATAACAAACAAACCAAAACAAACAAAAAACAGTAAAGTTAAATGTTACATTTAAACACAAACCAAAGTTGCATAACATGAACCGTGACTAAACGGACATGACCCATGCAGACGGAAGCTTCTCGAAACCCTGGTGGGTGTTTCTCACTCCCCGCCCCCCCCCCCCCACAGTAGTCTATTTGCGACAGCAGGGGGTGTTCACAACAGGGAAAAAAAAAAGAAAAATGAAGAAACAGAAAGTACACCAGCGCAACTTTTACAGAAAAGGCTTCTACGATTAAAAATAAAGTCTAAAAATATAAAGATTATCTCCTTAACACACATCAAAATATATTGCAGATAATATTTTCCTAAAAGTGTTGCCCCGCCCCCCCCAATATGCCATTTTATGCCTCTATACTAGTACCCACCCCAAAAAATACATGTATTGTAAAAACATTCCAAAACGAATGCACAGAATTGCATATATGAAAGTGGTGATAAACATAATATATTTTGCTGAATGTGCTGCATATCTCAACATTATATCAGAAACTTATCCCTTACAGTTTAGATTTCACATTTGACCGCAACTTGACACGCACATGTTGCTCATAACTGGAATGCAGCACACGGAATGGCAGTCACACAGACACACACCCGCGTGTGTGGATATGTGCTCGAAACGTGGATACCTTTCAGTGTTCTCATGCGGGCATACACCCACGGAAGCGTACAGACTTTTTTCGTCCTCCTAAAAAAAAAAAAAATTATGCTGCTATTGAAGTGGATACGGGCGTTGCCACAGAAACTGTTGCCATAGCAACCATAACCATGGAGCCAGTATCAGGGTCCGAGGACGGTCCCGCTAGGTCCTAGGAGAGGCGGATGTGAAGACAGGCACTATTGGGCATAAGCGTCTCTGGTCCATTCGCTGGTGTCCCCCCGTTTCTGGGACTGCGCCTCGCCATCGCGGTCCCGGTCCCGGTCCCGGTCCCGGTCCCGGTAGTAATGATGATGGTGATGCTCCCGGGTCCCCCGAGAGTGGTGCCCTCGCTGCCTGTTACGTTCGTTGTGGTCCTGCTCGTGGTCACGGCTGTCACCGCGGTGATGGTGATGATGGTGGTGATGGTGATGATGTTGATGGTGGTTGTGCGCGCGGTGACCTGCTGCCTCGTGCCGCGATGCCGCGCCTGCACCTGGCACCACTGCTGCCTCCACCTCCTCGGGAAGCTCCTCGCGGGGCTCTATATAGGCAGAGTCCCGGCTCTCCGGCGTCTCCAGGTCCAGTGTCTCCTGCCGGGACAGGCGCCGGCCCGACTTGCTGCTGCTGCTCCGGTGGTGATGGTGATGGTGGTTGTGGTGCTCTGTCCGTGTGGAGGAGGAACGGTGGTGCGTGTGCTGCGCCCGCCGTGAAAGTTCCGGCGCCTGGGGCCTGTCGCCACCAGCCTCGGCCTCTGCGTGGCACGTATGCTCCTCCCGTGAGGCCCTTCTTTCCCCTCCGGCTTTGTCAGCCTTCTGCACGCCCCCAGAGCCCTGCGTTACCAACACACGGTCTGTTAGCAACATTAGCCTAACGTGTCAACAGGGCCGGCCCAACGCGTAAACAAAGTAGGCGGCTGCTTAGGGTCTAGTGGCCACTGGGGGGCCTCCGTCGAATCAGCCCATCGGAATGAGAAGAGAGATGATAAATGACAACCAGGTTAATCACATTTTGCCCCGAACAGGGTTGAGCTGGGCCTGCGTGTCAGTCAGGTTCTTCAACTGACATGAGTAGCAGGTGCCGAGGCTCGGCACATGTGGTCGGCCCACAAGGTCCCAGTGACAGAAACATGACGGAAATCCACAATACAACACATAAAATCCCCACAAACCACCTGCCACTAAACAAAGGCCACATCTACCATGTAAGTGAATTTCACAGGTAATTTCCTAGAGGAGGATGAACACAAAACTGTCCAATCAGAGTGGAATATATGGCAAGTACTGCTTCAGAAATGTGTGCTGTTTCCTCATGGGTTGTAATTTATGACCACAGAAATGTGTAAATGTAAAAAGTTGGTGAAATGATATTCTAGTAACTGCAAAATTGTATAAGGAAATCAAATGTCATTCACACATTAAGTTATAGGCAAATGAACGCACTGTTAATAAATTTAGTGATATAAACTGAATATTTAAAGCAGCTACTCTGAAGTGAAGGAGATAAGTCCAGTGCCTGGCTCACTCATACCCCTTCCCGTCCTAACTGCATAGTCTAAAGCTATCAAATCGAATCAGTTAACAAATTTATTTAAAATAAAATCTAAAGATCCAGCCAGTAACAGCTAAGCACCTTATTGTATCCCAGGATGCTTTGCTCTCTCAAAGTAGCTACTGAACCTCTGAAAGGGTATACCTTATCACACACAACTGGATTGTCAAAATGTGTCCTCCTTGGAAAGTGCATATAAAAGCCCCCCCCCCCCCCATCCTGTACCTGCAGGCTGGCGACGGGGGCAGGGTTTGAGGGCACAGTAGTGGCATCCAGCTTGGCCGCCAGCGAGTTGGCGGGGCTGCAGCTGGACGGGTGGGTGGATTTCCAGTAGGCCTCCAGGTAGTCGGCCATATGCTCACATGCGTCCTCCAGCTGGTTCTCATCCAGGATGATGTCAAACATCTCCTTTTTGGGGAGTCGGGGGGAGGGGCAGTGAAGAAAAGGTTGTTTACTAAAATTAGAAGTTGGACATGTGTAAACTGCTACATTAGGGTGGTTAAAGGAACAGAGAGAGGTTTTGAACTGGAATCGGACTAGTAAAACCAGGAGTGGTGACCTCTCAAGCCGACTCTCCTGAAAACTAGGTCAGGCACCAGAGATGTACGCAGGGGAACATGCTCAGGCTGAAAGCTGATTGGCTCACGGATTGCCTCCTGCACTGTCACTCACCAATTCAAAATATACCATTGGCTAAGGACAAGGTTGGCATCTCTGTACGAATTATGACGCTTCTAATGCCCGCCCCCCCCTTAAAAATTCTATAATCATCCCAGTCAGGCATGCTTTGGGATGTTCACATGAATATTCACTGACAGCTGTCGAGCCTTCCATCCATTTAAAAACAACCCCAAAGCGCTGAAAACAATAGTCCCTTTTATGATTTCAGTGTAGTTTGTACTGCACTAAAACATTTATAAAATGTTTTTGACCTAAACTGTGTTTGTGCCTCTGAGGATGAATCACGCCACACAGTAGACAGGGGTCAGAGGTCACCATGAGATGTCATGCGAAGGCTGGCACTCACGGGCGGACACTGCGCCAGCTTATCCGCTGCCACCATCTGGACGTTCAGGTGTTTGGCCTGGGATTTCCCCCTAGACTTGATGAGCCTCTGCAGGACCTGTACGGGCACAGAAGAGGACAGCACGTACAGTTACCAAAAGGCTGCAGCACACCTGCTGTGGGAATGAGGAGAGAATGAACACCGTGAGGAGGATGACCTCAAATGGAACAGTCCAGTACTCTGGTGGACACCTGAATTTTAGGGGTGCGTCCAGCTGCATCGTTACAGGCAACCAAGATCCAAGGATATAGGACACAATCAAAAGGTTGTCCCAGACTCCTGGGATGGGATCAGCCCCCCCCACCCTCACCCCACATTCCTGGGATTGGATGAACAAATTTCCTTTTTCCTAAATCACTGACCCGCAAGGACTTCTTGTACACATGACAGATAAGGACCGTTTGGCCTGCTGCCATAATCTGGCCGCCTAGTTAATGTGGGTGAGACACAAACTGAAAATCGGGCAGGTGGAGGGGGGACATGTGTGTGTTTACCTTGGGGGATGAGATTTTGACATAGACAATGATGGGCGCTAGTGAGGTCTTCCCCAGCTGGGCAGGGTGGTTGATGGTGTCAGCATCCAGCACCACCAGCTGCAGGGTCCTCGCCAGCTCAAAGATTCTCTCGATCTCGCTCTGCACCTCAGCTGTGGGGACAAAGATTGGCTGTAACGCCACGCGGACTGAAAGACACCACCAATGCGGGCGGCGCGACCATTTCTGCTCCAGGAAATTCACATTGCATACCGGAACAAAGACGTTGGCTTTGAAGAAGCTGATTGAAGGTCCCCGATTTGCGTTTCTAAACACACCAGGGTGGTAACCAGCACCCGACACCAGACACTTAACCAGCACCATGAGATGCACCAGACACCAAATGGAGGAACAACGTCCAGAGACGCTTTTAAAAAATAATAGCGTAAGCAATAGGAATCAGGGGATGTCGTACTCATTGAGCCACGGGTCACACGTTCATCCATGAGGGGGAGGCCGGGTCTATGCTCAGGAGCGGTCGGGGTTTGGACCTTGGCCCAGAAACACCACAAGCTGGGAACGAGCAGAACCACGTTAATCCTGAGCTGGGTCGCTGAGGACAGGAGAGTCGGGAACAGCACGTGGCAGGACTTGCCTAAATTCCCTCCTCTGCAGTAGTAGCAAAACTTCACTAAAAAAAACTGCCCATTCCTTTGTGTTGCGAGTCCTTGGGTACATACAGTCTCCGCTAAAGCACAAAGCGTTACGCCAAGAGTTCTGCGGTGCTGATTATGGTAGTTAGCCGATGACAGATTACCGCCCCCACTAAGGGGTTCGGCAGGAGCCATCTTGCTTTCATTATATATCCAAAAACGGCCCTGCCAAAATCAGAAAGGCCCTAACCGGACGTAATCACCATTCTCTTCCCACAATGGTGAGATTCAGTCAGTTCCCCTCTCGCCAATGACTGGACCATTAATTAAAAACAGTTCCTTTGAAACAGATCTCTTTGATCTGCCCCTGCCTCTAATCAGTAAACAGGCTTCGATCTCTAAGCAGACACTTTGACAGCTCCTGATAGGCATCGAGCCTGTCCACAGGCCTTGGGGAAGTGGCGCAGGATGGAAAAAGACCATAATGTGCCGCCATGCAAGAGATTACTTCTCTTCTGTTTCAACGTGACACAGCGAAATATGCAAAGCATTTTTAATAACTTGGATAAACCTTAAAAGCTTGTCTGACATATCTACAAAGACTGGTGATAACAGTGATAATAAAATACAGGGTGAGGCTTCACTGTTGAGTGGTGGCTAATTCATACAAAATCCTGGGATCAGTACAGTAAATATTAGACTCTAAATTGATTCAGCATTTGTTAATATACAGTACTGCAATAAATTCGAGAAGGTGTCGGGGTACGGGGGACCCTTTTCCCAGATTCAAAGGGGTGTCAGATGATGATAAGACCCTCACCCAGATTTGAGGGGTTTCAGGGGATGGAAGGACCCTTAGCCAGATTTGAGAGCAGATAAGAGTACAGGGGTACATGAGAATTTGAGGGGGTGTCAGAGTACAAGATGGCACTTTTCAAGAAAGTACAGAGGGATGGGAGAAGCCTTATTCAGAATCAAGGGGGCATCAGGGTATGGGCGGACCCTCATCAGAAGTTGAGAGAGTGACAGCGTACAGAGAAGACCGATTCATAGATACAAGGGGATGTCAGGGTATGGGAGAATTTGAGGGAATGTCAACAAACTGTAACCAAATTATACCCAAATTCTACAGGGTACCTGGGTACAGGATAACCCTTACCCAGATTCAAGTGGGCACAGGAGGATAGGTGGTGTCTGGATATAGGATAACCCTTGCCCAGATTCAAGTAGGCATTGAGGGATAACCCTTACCCAGATTCAAGTGGGTACTGGAAGACAGGTAGACCATTAGTAGGATTCAAGGGGGCGTTGGGATAGAAGGGCTATTACCAACATTTGAGAAGGTGTCAGGAAACGGGATAAATGTTATTTCAATTTTAGACTGTGGTAGGATACAGTAGACCATTACCTAGATTTGAGGCTTGTTTCAGGGCACAGGAGGGCCCCTACCCAAATTGGAGGGAGCCTTGAGGGAGGGAAGGAACCTTAGCCAGATTTGAGGGGCCATCAAGGGACAGGAGGATCAGATTTGAAGGGGTTTCCGGCAGCAGGAGGACCCTTACCTAGATTGGAGCGGGTGTTGGAGCGCTCGATGATGGCATGCTTGCTGGGATTGTTCAGCACAGAACGCTTAGCCAGCGAGATGTCTGCTGTGACTCGCGTGATGGATATCCTGCCAAAGGGAAGGTGACAAACAGACGGGCAGTGACAGCCTCTTCTGGGAAGTGGGATGGTGAAAGAATATAATTACAGGACACCCCCAACCCTCAACACATGCATTTCTCAGTGGCCTTTCCCCTCACCAAAAGAATTATGCTTAAGTCAGTTAATCAGCAAATATGGAGGTGGGATTCAAATATCTATCTAAACTTGAGTTTAATTGGCTGAATTAAGTAAACAGTCCTACTCCCCCTCCTTCAGGGCCAATAAATGCACGCAGAAGAGAATGGGGGTTTGCCCATCACGCCTATCCTATTAAGGAAATGAAACGCAGCCCCATGACATCTCCGAGCAGCTAAAGACGCAAGGGGCCACGTTCGGCAGTGTCTCTAGGGAGGGCAGAGTACCAGATAGTGCTCTTTCATAAAGTCCCTCACTGCTACCCAGTGAAAGAGAAAGAAAGAAAGAGCGAGAGAGAGAGGGAGAAAGAGAGAGATCCTGCTCTGATGAGAGACAGACTCTTAGATTCCAAAGAAACAGGAAGTCAATCAAAAGTCCATTTAAACCGAATGCTCCTAAGAGCGAAGCCATAACACACAGCCCCCGTTTCCTGGCCTGTGGAAATCCGGGGTGGGAAGCCGAGGCTGAAAAAACAAAAATGGGGGGGGGACTCACCTTCCCTCAAATCGGTGCTTCAGAAAGTCAAATAATGCCTTCTGCATCATGTCCGTCACCTGAAAGGAAGAACACAGAGCATATGGCTCAGAAATATCTTGACAAACTTCCACGGACGGCATAATGCCAGAAGGCAATGGGGGGGCGGGGGGTTTCCTGACCTCATACCCCTTCAGCGAGGGTCCAACAAGGACCACAGGTCGCATGGAAGGCACGACGTCATATGGGGGCACATGCTCCGTCTAAAGTGGAGAAGAGCAGTTACACATCACCAATGCACTCGCCATTGAATCATCCACCCCCCCCCCAAATCACTCAGTGCCCTTCTGAACAATGAGCCAAACATCCCATCAAATTGTACGCAGACTATTCTGGGGGGTGGGTTTTTTTTGTGGGTTCTCTGATATTCCAGAGCAGGGGTAGCCAGTCTCATCTGCAAAGGGCCCGTGTGTATGCAGGTTTTTGGGATAACCTGTAGGTCAGCTGTTCAATCCCAGGTGTGAGGACTCTTCAGCCAATCAGTCCACCAATTAGTGATCTAATTAGGGAGTTGCAGCAAAAACCTGCATACACACCGGCCCTTTGTGGGTAAGATTGGATACCGCTGTTCCAGAGAGCTCTGTCTGATGGTGCATGTACACCTGAAAGAGGGGGAGGATTGTGGGAAAAGTGCAGGAATGTTCGTCTCACTGCGCAGCTGGAGCCGGGGGGGGGTGGGGGGGACTTCAGGAACACCCATGGGTCAAAGGTCACTGCTGGAAGCGGGACACCAGAAAGAACACTGCATATACAGAGCAAAGAGACCACACTGTACCCTGCATGCTACAAGCAGCACACCCCCCCCCTTATTATTAAAGCCATGACTGGGGGGGCACTGCCGCCGTAGCTTTAAGATGGGCTCTAATTCTGGACTTTTCAGAGGAGCTGCACAATTGGGCTTAATGGTCATATTGATTTCCCTTGATGTTGGCGCCTACTAGAGGAATCATGATAAGAGCAGACTCAAGAATTGTAGGGCAGCTGGATCTGTTTGGAGACCAGAAGTGTAATGACAGTACCCCCTATGTGTCTGATCTTAGCCCCATCAAGCTATGAAAATGGAAAGGAATCCCTAATTGCAAGATGCATTATTTTCTTTTCAATCCCACCCAGGGCGGGATCGTGAACAGGGGCACTCAGCTTGCCTGTGGGAGGGATGATAGAATGGTAGGCAATCGTAGGAATGTCACAGAAAAGGAGGGAAAATCGCCTGAAAAGAAAATTTCACAGCCTTTGTTTGTCTATAAAGTGAGAGAGTCTTTTGAAAATAACTATATTTCAAGTTTTCATATATATTTTAATATGTATAATCACTTTAACCAGATCCAGCTGACCTAGAACTAACCAGAACTTTCAGTTCAGAAAACCTCTATTTGGTGAATAACGTTCTGCTCTACTGTTTCACAACAGAAACATCCCTGGGGTGTCCTGTGGTGCCCCCATACGCAGCCTAGCAGCCCTGCCTCAGACCCATTCCTGGGATTCTGGCTGCCAGAATCATGAAATACTGAGGAAAGTTAAAGACTGCAAGTGCAAAGATACAAAGAGCCCAAATCTTGTTTTTTCAGCGTACAGTGAGGTCCATCTTCATAAGCGTCACCAAACGTGGGGGGAGGACAAAGAAGAAGGGTGAGGAAAAGGGAGAAAAAGTCCTATCTGTTAAAAAAAAAATGACAGTAAAGGTCAGAGGCCACTGAGGTCACAGAGGTCACAGAGGTCACGGAGGTCATGGACGTCACGGAGGCCACGTTCCATATACTTACCGACTTCTGCTTCAGCTTAGCTAAGGAAATGCGGAAGGAGGAGAAGAAAGAGAGTGATTAAGTTTGGCATGCGTGATGCAAGCGTCCCATGGGACCTCGTGCGGGGATGGCTGGGGTGGGGGGGTTTGGCGATGGCGCCACGCTCAGCAGATACAGGCAGGAAGCCGCGCGGACAGGCGGGTGGGCAGGCAGGCGGGGGGCGTCGATAGGGCCGTTACCTTCTTAAAGAAGGGCATTCGTTTCTCTTTCGCTAGGGGTGACATGACACTGTTTGGGCTGGCTTTGGGGGACCGCTGCTGGGCCGGGAGGTCACTGTCCTCTGCCTCTAAGCCCGCTGCGTCTATGTCAATGGCTACGCACAGACAGACATGGGACTGTCACACGCCGGGCCAAAGGCGGGACATGGGAGGGGCCCCAGAGACAGAAAATGGCAGGCTGGAGAGGCCTATGTAAATATCACTGTTTTTACAGGAGCAGCTCTGGAATCATATTTCTAAAACATTTAAGTCATTTATGTAACAGGTATCATGCATTTTAGATCAATGTAGTTTATGCTAAACTTATGTCCAGAGTCATATTACAGTGCAATAGTATAGTATAATGCAACAGCTTTATGAAGTATAGTTCTATAGTATGGTACTAGAGAATTTTAGCATATAGTACAGTTTTATAGTATAGTATAGTATAGTATAGTATCATAGTATTAGAGTATAGTGATGTATTGTCCTATATACAGTACAGCGATGGAGTATAGTGACATAGTTCTACAGAACAGTACTAGAGTATATACCACATTACTTTTTGAATACTGCTATAGAACATCAAAGTCACGTTACTGTATGCTATTGTGGCAATTATTTCTATTACAGTTATAGCAAGTGTGTATTATATATCGTTACCAAAAGCCTAAATGTCACTAGTAACTGAATTGATTCCACCTGAACCGTATTCTTTATACTGTAGGCATGTATGTGTGTGTCTGTATGTATGCGTACATATTATATATATACAAAACACAAAACCTAAATATAGATATGCATTTATAGACTGACTCAGCTACTGTGTGAGTACACAGACGAGGTGCTATGATTGGTTGTAAAAAACATGACCAAGTCTATCCATGGAATTTCTATACACTATCCTCATTTTCTTTTGGTTTATAATTTGACTGACTAATTATTGACTGAAGAATAAGCTGGTGATTCCAAGTAAATTATAATCAAATTTATCTGTATATTTGTGTATTTGTGTCAATTTAAGATTCGGCATACAGCTTTGCTGCATTTGCAGTGGCTCGAGTTCTCAGAAAGGCTCTGGTATAATATCGGAGTTGTGAATCCCCGCAGCACTGTGCGGCCCGCATGACCTGCCTTTAATATTGAGGGCAGCGTTTTGAGGATTTCATATAGGAAAGGACAACGGGTCGTTAAGCACTGGGATTTAATTACAACCACCACTCAGCATGTTGGACAGCAGCAGCGAGCTGAGGCACCTAATATGAATAGCATAAGCTATTCAAACAGGGATAACAAGCTGTGCTTGGACATCACAGCATCCTCTTTGGGTCAGGAAACTCCCAACAAAGGCAGCCTCTGATGTAGGCAGCCACCAAGCTCTTCAAATGGATTCAGTTTTGATTAATATCTGATGCTTACATAAATGGAGTTTTTATAATTGAAATGTACCGTAGGTCGACTGTGACCTCATTAAGCCATCAAGAAGGAAGGTTTCACACTGTGAGGAAACGGGCTGGCCCCAACCTACCAGACGAGGGTGGGGTGGATTTCCTCGAATTGGGAGCGATGTCGCCTAAACTGGATGAGGAGTTTGCACCAGATTTACTGTCAGACAGAAAAGGAGGAGACATCAGACTGCTGAGTCCTGGCCGATCGCTCAATCAATCCATTGTTTTTGGCAGTAGCCTTCTGGGTTTACACTGATAAAGGCTCAAATTAATTACTGTAGACACCATCCATCCATCCATCCATCCATCCATCACTGCTTATCTGAACTGCTTACACACATCTCACATTCACGGAACATTCATTCATTCGCTATACAACCCACTGTACAATACTATTTATTTTTATTTACTATGGAATTCCGTGCCGTACTCTTCCTGACACGCTTTGTACTGTTGCCATTTACAGCTACTGTGTCAAAATTTCTGTCTTACTGTATACATGTGCATGTGTGTGTGCTGCTGCAGTAAGCCTGCAGTTACCTTCAAGATTAATGAAGTATCCATCCATCCATCCATCCATCCATCCATCCATCCATCCATCTATCCATTCAATGAGCCTGGAGCCTATCCCAGGCAGCATACAGCAGGAGGCAGGAGATACATACACACACACACACACACACACTCAGAGGGTATGTGGCGCCCCCTGCCTGAAGTGGAGCTTGGCCTGTTTGGCGCGCTGTTCGTGTTGCATACGCGTGTTCTCCAGCTTCACGGGGCTGGGGATGAAACCCAGCTCGCAGCCCTCCTTCACCAGCCGTCCTATCCACCAGTCATTGTTATACTTCTGCGGGGGGGGGGAAAGAAGGAGAGAACAGTCCTCAGGGGCCACATGCCACCGTTACTGACAAGGTTAGACATAAATGAGACTTGACCCAATCCCTACTCACCTATTAAAACAACAGATATGTACTGACTCCAAACCCCAAGGTGCTCCCTAAATCACTCATGGTATCCCCATCCCAGGTACACCAGTTTTCCCGTTTACGGGGCCTGGGTGTGGGGTGGGGCTTCCCGATTCATGGCACCCCAAAGTTCCTCTCCGGTTTGAAAACTTCTGAATCATTTTCGCCATCACCATCATCACAATCATCACTTCGTCATCACTGTTGTCATGACAACACAAAATTGGCAGGCACCTGCGGCTCCAGGAGTACTGAACTCTTGCTTGTGCTCAGCTCTTAATCGTTTTAATTCAGAAGTATTTAAGAGGCCTCACCACGCCGGGAGAGGGATTTGCTGGACAACATCATTGATAATTAATGAACTTTTGCAGGCTTCCGATACTCATTTGCGGCGGAACTCATTAGTCTGTATGGACAGATCCTTCCGGACTCGTAGGCTGTGTCGTGTCGGAGGAAATTCGAGGGGCTTGCTCACCTCTTTGACGTGAAGGAAGTCTTTAGCCTCAAAGGAGATAGCCATGCCGGGTACGGGGACATCATCATCCTGGGCGGCGATGTAGCAGACGTTAGTGCGGACAGCAAATGCGACTGGTTTAGTCTGGGGACGAGAGCCACGCAGGTCGGTAATCAGGATGTGCACAAGAAAACTGCAGCTAACTGACCCCAGGACAGCAGGTCTGCTTTAAGCTCAGCATTTGGTGTACTGTCTGGGGTCCTATCGACCCCCTTTGACAGAAAGCATACCTTAAAACGGTCGCATCAGACCCCCACTGCGCTCATGTTAGTTCAGACGTTTAGATTCACTGGCAGGGTGGATGTAGACCACAGGGAACTCTCACCCCACAATGCGAGTACAGTTGGTTGTGTCGGGCTGGGGTATATCTGGGCGACCTGTGTAATATCTGAGTAATTTCTCCGTTTACTGCCCTAAGGTCTAGTTCATGCTTCACTTTTCTGCGCGCGCCCCGTGCGCTTTCGGGCTGGGGACGCTTATCCGCACGGCAGCTTGTGTTCGCACCGCATTTGGCTACAGATGTATTGAAACAAGCACAGATACAAGCAGTGCAGTGAAACAGGTTTAAAGATACTAGTCAAGGCTTGGGTGGTATTACGGTAATAAGGTGACTCAAAGTATTTTTGAAATCCTGATGACAAAATTAACTGGGGACCCCAACTCCTCCACTTGCTCGGTGAAGTTTTTGGCCAAGATTTCAAACTGGTGAAATAGTGCTGCTTTTTAAAATACTGTATACGTCGGTACAATGCTTGAAGAATATTAAATAGTTATACAGCAATTCACCATAGCTACCACAACAACAACAATTTTTCTTTAACTCACTCATCATTGACTGCTGATCTCTAAAAGTCCATGGTACCGCCTGCCTGAAACACCTAATCAATTATCGTACACGTGT
Organism: Mormyrus lacerda; assembly: GCA_015163995.2. Classification (NCBI taxonomy): domain Eukaryota; kingdom Metazoa; phylum Chordata; class Actinopteri; order Osteoglossiformes; family Mormyridae; genus Mormyrus; species Mormyrus lacerda. The sequence continues at coordinate 916,217 of JAABNX020000104.1, read as the reverse complement.
GGTCGATGTGTGGCAAGGTTTCCGCTAAGCATAAAAATCTGGGTGATACGGGCACCGACTGCAGCCAACCCTTACTGACGAAACTTACGTTTCGCCCCGCCGTCCGCAACCGAGAGTGCAGGCGTAAAAGTGATTTATGAATTGGCCTTAAGATATCAGCCCTAAAATCTATGGCCCAGAATATTTATTTGTTTGTTTGTCTATTTATGTTTCTTTTTTTTATTTTTATCAGATGCTTTTATCCAAAGTGACATATTTGAAAAAGCAGTCAGCCAATCCCTGGAGCAGTTTGTGGTTAAGGGCCTTGCCAGCCCTGGGATTTTATACCCGTCTACAGTCACATGGGAATCGGCGCAGCTGAAAATGAATCTCTTTAATACGCTCCATCTGGGTAAATACTGTGAGGCTGTGTCGCCAGGTATGTGGGAAGCCCAGCCCTATGGGTCAGGGGCAAGCCCCCCTCTTCTTCCTTTCTGATCGTTCCAGTCAGATCATCAAGCCCAGCCTGAAGGGGGCAGTAGTGAGGCAAGCCCAAAGTGCTTAGATTGCAGAAACACCCACACACACAGACTGGAGAGAGATTAAAAGGCATTACGTAACCCTACCCCGGCATATGGAGGTGTGTAGAAAGCGTGCAGGACATCGCCCGTGACACGCTGAGCGCCCCGTGGTCAGCATGGTGACACACTGGAGCCCACCCAGGACAGGCAGTAGGAAGGGTACCAGCGGGAATGGTATAGTATGGGCCCAAAATCACAAGGATGCGTTTAGCTAGAACCCTGGGCACTATTCTCTTGTAAGCCAAGGTTCAAAGGTCAAAAGGTCAAAAGGAAGGAGAGGCATCCAGTCACAACTGTGGGCACAGCCTTTGGTCCATAGGCGGTACAGAGCTGTGGGAAGGCAGGCCGGGGAGGGGGATATACAGCCCAGACGGCCTCTCTGCAGAGGTGACCACCCCATGGGGACGAGCCGGACACTCACTTCCCGTGCCCCTTGCAGACCGGATGCTTGGCCATCTGTGGCAAGGGCGGGGGGGGGAGTGATTGACTGGGGCTTTGTAGGCCCAGGGATAGGAAGTGAGTACTTTGGCAGCTTATAGAAGAACACAATTCACTCCACCCCCCGGTGGCCGAGGCTACATTCGCTAGGCATTCCAGATAGGGATCACCACAGCAACGGGGGAACGCCTTCCCCGAAGAGCGACTCTCCAGCTGTCGATTGGTCCGCTTCCCGATAATCTCTGGCCGACGTAGGCAGATTCGACTTGCCGCTAAAATTAGTACCCCTGTCACATTATGTAGGCTGCCCAGTCGTTCGATCACGAATGAGGGGGGCGCAACTTGCTATTTTTGGCAGGAAAGCGATGGCGGAGTTCAAAATGCCCTCAGACGGCCCATTAAACTTCTCCAGGGTAAATCCAGATGCAAGGAGCCGGAATCCAAAGCTAAACACTTTGGCAAGACCATGGTGACAAGCCCAGGGCCAATGTTTCATAAGACCCTAATTACATGACACATCCACGGCGCACGACCCCGCCACACAAACGACCCACAAGTCTCCACGCCGTTTTAAGGATGCTTTACTTCCCACTTGTCCGTCTCCGGACGGCCTTCACCTCGCCGGGGGCTTTTAAATGATCTCTCACGGCCCATTACCATCACCATAGCAACCGACCTCAACAAATCAATCTTCCTCCCTGGGGAGATCACCAAGAGAGCATTTCCCTGATAAATTACACTGCAGCAGAGCTAACCTGTAAGACAGTGATCTTTTTAATTAGTGAGTTTACAACCGGGACAACCCCAGCACTTCCATTGAATGGAACGGCCGAGACACTTGGACTGTTTAAATAACAGGACAGATTTACACAAGAGCAAAGGCTATGAATATAAACTAGGGGGAAATTAACTTTCAAACAGGCCTGCTTAAGTGCTCCCTCGAAGTCTCGTGTGTAACTGGAAATTTTCAAGTTTTTCAAGTTTTTCCACACGAGTTAAAAAGACCTTCTGCCAAAAGCGAAATTTCCTCCCGCACATAAACTAGGGTCAAAGGTCAGAGGGACACAAGCTTAGTTGTTGTTACGTAATGCTTGGCTGTGCTGGCCTCCTGCAGCTTGGGGCCCCAGGGAGCCAGCTGGATTGTTTTAATGGGGGCCCCAGCTGGCCAACAGGAGCACTGGAATGCTCCAGAACACTGGACGGCATGGACCATGGAATCGTTTCAGCTCTTCAGAAACAAAACGGTCCCAGTACAGACTGAGACAGAACCTGGGTGAGCGGCTGGGTCAGACTTCCTATATAAACCACCCCCGCCCCCACACTGTACTCAGCTGACACCCAAGAGACTCTCACCAATCATCTACCGCTCTTTAAAAACGCAACTTCTGGCATGTGCTCAATGGTGCCTTCTACAGTAAACCCACACATGCACTCCATACATGTGAACCTCGATGAGGCCCGAACCATGACAGCCAAGAATGGATTAAAGAGTCAGGATCTACTCCCTTTCCAACAAAGTGGTATTAGAACTACTGTCATACAAGTGAAACATCTTACTGCCCTTTGGAGAGAAGAGTAAAATTCCAAGAGGTAATCGTCAATCACTCACATCATTACTGTTCTGTCATCTGCAATCTGTGGCTAAAAGTTGAGCCCATCGACATGCTGCTGTCATTCCTAACTGCTCATCATCCGTTGATGATCGTCAATGTCCGTGATTAAGCACGCCGAGGCAAAATTGTTCCTGCGACCTCCCCTAACCACCAGCAGGTCATGCTGGATTGCGTCCAGAAAACCCCTTCTGCCGAAAACAAGTTCCGAAACCAAAATCGATACAAATCCTGAGCTGCGGCTGAAACCTAACCCCGGGGCTGGACTTCTGACGGTGCTCTGAAAACCACAAGTAGGGACGGATGGAATCACAGAATGACCATCAGTCCAGGACCAGGGCCTCAGAGACTTCACAGAAGGCATATATTACCCAATGAAGACACCAGATAATTGCCCGCTTATTAAAACTCTCAATCAAACAAGGTAGCTTGACAACTATATCAGGACTGCAGCCTCCAGGGGGCATAATTCATACACAGAATTACTCTTAGCTCATCACATAGCTGAGACAGACCAGCCTGAGCTCCTCACATACACTTAGTCAACCAGAATTGGAAACACCTCCATTTGTGCGTATAATATTGTATCTGCCTGTATACTATACACTCCTATATTTCTCAGCTTCATATTGCAAAAGCTGATCGTTTACACAAGCAGCCAAATATTTTTCTTGAGGGGACAATAACCAATGACTGCCCATCAATGCGTCTGGCTACTTCCGTGGACAGTGGTGGCTTAATGGTTCGGGAAGCGCACTCATAATTGAAAGATTCCAGGTTTGAATACCTGACCAGCAAGGCACCCTGAGCAAGATTCTGCCCCCAAGCGCTGCTTTCCGGACGCTGAATTAGATGCCCTCTGCTGTGTCACATTGGCACATATGGCTTACAGTAAATGCAGAGAACACTTTTCGTTGTTGCGCGCTGTGGTGTGTCAACAATGACAATTAATCACTGAATTCTAATTCTAACTGCAACAACCCCCTATTGGTCTATCATTAGATTCCCTGACATTCACCAAAAAAGTATGTTGAACAAAGTACCAAGGGTGTGGAGCAATGTTTCCGAGCTCCCAATCTCATCTGTACCAATGTTCTTGATTGACTAGGAACTGGGAGGGAGCAGAAATGTGGATTGTCTGGGAGTACCTGAGGATTCGGTTGGGAAACAATAATGTATAGCAGTATTTCCCAGTCTGGTCCTCGGGGACCCACAGACAGTCCACATTTTCGCCCCAGGATTTGAGAGAGCAGAAATGTGGACTGTCTGGCAGGGATCACAGAAGGAGCATATACATGTCCCCAAGGACCGGGTTGGGAAAGAAGAGAAATAGAGGCATGGAAGGGGCACCAAGGACTTGGAGATGATACCTTAGCTTTCTCCAGCTGTGCCTGGGCCTGCCTCTCTGCCTCTCTGCGTAAAGCCTCCTTATCCTCCTCCAAAGAAACATCAGAGTCTGATGGACGGCTGGTGTAGGAGTCCGCCGAACCCTAGGGGAGAAAACAGACAGACACACACAGACACACTATTAACACAACAGTACTTCCAGTCACAAATCACTATATAGCTGCTTGTTATTATGGGGAAGAAAAGATCATTTACACAATTATTTCAGTTCCTTGGTTGAAGGACAAGAACTGGGCCCCTTCAAGAATATGAATCTGCAGATTAGGACCTTAACCACTCTGCCCCCTGTTGGCCATTTTATGAGCCACAGCCTCGATGACAGCACAGATACAATTTTACTGTTGTTTTATGGGGATGCAATGTTTCTAAATTGGTGGACAAAGGACGGAACTGGAAATCTTTGTAAAGAAAATTAAAATTCAAAATTCGTCATCAGGGAACATTCTGACAATTCCCTAGTGGAACAGACAGACCACCGTGCATCAAATTATCGCTTTTCATGTCAATCTGGAAGCTTCAAAAAACAAGAAAGGGACCAAGCATCGAAGGCGTTAATCAAGAGGTCGGCATACATCCATGAACACCTCCCCCCCCCCGCCCCAGCCTGGCAGGGGGGGGTGCATCTGTGTTTCGCTCTAGAAGAGCTCCTGATCTGGACAACCGCCAACACAACAGGTCTAAGAGCTCTACCGTCTGGCCCTGACACACTGCCGATTGTATTCAGACACACACAGGCAGCTAACACACACATGCGGACATAACATCACACACAGGAGTTTTCGCATTGAACAGGGAAGTGCACACATTCACCTGCTTCTAGATGCGTAAATCGGCATGCTTTTCCATGGCAACGGGTCGCCTCTCTCAAGCCGCCGGCATGTTAAAAATAACCAGGTCGTCCGCGTCACTGCCTGCCATGCCCGCTGTTCCCCTGATCGGAATAAAATGCAGTCCAACCCCCCCCCCCCCACCCCATTCCCAGCCGCCTGAAATTCCTTCATTACCCGTTAATCAGAGTAATTAAGGCAGGAGGGGCCCTGCCCCCAGCCAGAGGGAATATGACATTAATGAGCTAAAAATACCCTCCGCTCGCAAGGCTAACACGCTAAACGGACGCACTTGCTAACTGGTCGGGCGCTTACATAGACGTCCGAGCTCTTCACGTGGCCCCCTTTGGCTCTCTTCAGCAGCCGTATCCAAGCCGCCTTCATCGGCCAGCCCCGGCGCTCAGCGCCCTGAGCCGCGTCGCTATCTGCCTCGTCACTTGTCGCCGATGCTGATGCTGCAGATGCTGATGCTGTTGCCGCGGCGACACCGCTCTCCACAATCGCGTGGAACCGCTACTGCCGCCGCCCCGTCTGGGCTGGCCGGCCGTCCAACCGCTCATGCCTCACCGACACACTGCCATGCTCTCGCCGCAAGGGGGGTGGGTGTGCGTGTGTGACGGCGGTGGGGGGGGCTTGATTCGCACTGCTGCCTGGACTGCTCAGGTACAGAAATGCCCTGCTCTTCCCTCTCCTGCTCCACTCCTCTCTCTGTCTCTCTCTCTCTCCATCTCTTTCGCCTTTCTCTCCTTTTCCCACCTCTACTTCCTGGTCCCTCCCATTTGCTGCTCTCTCTTTCTACCTGCTCTGTTCCTCCTGTCCATCTCTCTATCTCTCCTTCCTATCACCTCCTGTTTTATTCCACTCTCTTCTTCAACTTCCTGTTTTCTTCTGTCTCCTCTATTCCCATCGCTCCCAAATGTATCTCCACATTTGCATCCCCTTTCTTATTCTTTCTCTATGTGTGTCTCTCTCTCCTGCTTTCTCTATTTCCTTCCCATATCTGTTCTTGTGTCTCTCGGTCAGTCTCAGATAGATTGTCCATCTATCCACACAGACACACACACACACACACACACACACACACACACACTCAGAAGCAAGTCCCCCCTCCCTCCGACAGTGCAGTACCAAATTTCAAGGCCGCCTTCCTCCCTTGGGGGGCAGCACTGAGCATGTCTGCTGAATTCATCCCTTCCATGTTCTTTTTTTTCCTAAATATCTACACTAACGTCACAGTCTCAGCCAAATCCATGTCAGAACCCTTCTCTCAAGCCAAGAAGGAAAACAGCGGAACGGCTGAGAATAGCCGAGGGTCCTGAGGTCCCGCTTGGGACCACCTTTCAGTCACAATGCAGCGACCCTCCCCCCCCTTGCCGTGTCTCTCTCCTTGAGGTGATTTCAACTCTGGAGAAGTGTCCGTTTCATTCACGACAATCTGTGCACAGAGAGCATGAGGTTAATACTGCTCGATTCGCAAGAGATGCTCCAGTCCCTGAGTCACTATTTTCAGACACCCTAATTTCCTGAATAGACCCCTGATATTGCCCCAAATACACTCAGTGCAGCAGGTGAGCTCTGGTCCATGTCAGGGATTACCCAGAATTAGTTGGAAGTAGGAGGGCGTGGCACCAGTCACATGAATAAGGGGAACCAAGTGGTAAATGTTTGAGGGGAAACCTGGACACGCTCTGAGAAGGCTCAAAGGTTTCATCATGTGTTGGGGGTTTCAGAATATGGCGCTGGTCACATGATCCCAGGAAATCCTGGTGGTCAACATTCAAGGGGATTTACTCTGAGGAACCTCAAGATAGAATTAAGGACATAAGAGTTTGATTTGTGAAAGGAAAACAATAAAAAAAAAATCATAGAGCTGAGAATGAAGCCTGATTGTGTTTCCACACCATACTATGGACAACTCGTTTCTGTCCCGCCACAGAACCCGAATGGCATCCAAACTGATCCGAAACACCCGTGGTGGAGGAATCCGTGCCTGTTCCACTTCTTCTCCCCCGGGTCATCGATGAGGACCAATTTAGCTGTCGCACTGGGGGCGCCCCAGCCCCGCATCGAACGAGGCCACCTTAATTAGTCTGCCATATTATTAGAAATCGACAGCACGACTCGGTCCGATCTGTGGAACCATCCCAATATTACGGTCTCCTTTTACACCTCGGCCCCTTGTGGCCGACAGGACATTCTGACAGGGATTCTGAACTACAGCCTCTGGTCACTCTAAAACTGCAGAGGGTCGACCCATATGATCGGATGGTCACCGCTTTGAATCCTATCAGCAGAATACTTACATATCCGCTGGGCCCTGGGACTCTCAAATGCTTCAGGGGTGCAGGATAAATGGTCTCACCCTGTGCTCCGACCCCAAGTTTCATTTTAACTGTGTATGTGTGTATGCAAATAAAGCGTCGTTTCATTCCCCCCCAGTCCTTGAACCTTCCACAGTGGTTGCGGCTGAGCGTTCGCGCCCATCTGCGTTCATCACCCATCTACCTCCCCACGCCCAACACCTTAACTACTGCTCACACTGACCATGCCCACCTGTCAGTGCAAATCAGCTAGGGAAGTGGTTAGAATGACAGCACAATGAGATCACAAGCAGTCTAATAATAATGTCCAGGTGCCGCCCACACTTCGAATCACCTAACAGATTTATCCCTTTTAGAAAGAGAGCACAAGACAACCCCCGACCTTGATTCCCAGAGAATCTAGCTGGCACAAAATTTCACACACTTCACTTCTGGAGAAAAAGACCCAGTTCATACGCACATACACTTAAGCAGACAGATCCAGCCACATATTTTCTCTTTTGGAAGAAACCAGACTTCTGTCATCTAATCTCTTTGAGGACATGCACACATAATCATATCTGTGTGGGAGTCCCAAGCACAGCATCATCCGTCACCCAAAAAAAACACCCATCCAGGAATCCCTGGCTTTAATTTCTGCGAAAACTGTGTCAAGGCAGTACTAAGCACACAGTTTTAATCCAGTCTTAATCCAAATGGTCAAAATGCGATCCACTAAGGGTATTTTATGATGAATTTTCCAGTCTTATGAGGAATTTTCCAGGTTTTTGTGGAAACTGGATCATTTGGACACTCTCACCACAGCCCGTCTGGGGGCAAGTGACCCAGACACGCCGCCGTCATTGTTCTGGGAGGGGTGCTGAGCTCCTAATGCCGGTTGTCATGGTCACGGTGTCTGATTTCTCATCACTACCTCCTCCCCCCCCCCCCCAATTCTCGCACCCTCGCCCACGTAATTGCTGCAAAAAGCCACACGGTGGCAGGACGAACCCAAACATGCAGCTCTGGGTCTCTCGACAGGGGTAAGGGACCCCTTAGGGTGCCCCTTTCACGGGAGATATTCAAAGCCACCACCATCACTGATCTAATAATACACCGATTATAATCTTAACAGGCATATTGAATCGACAAAGTCCAAAGCCCCCCTTAAAAGGCCACCCACCCTGTCCGTAGGATGCACCATGGGTGATGGGCAGTCGAAGTCCCCCTAATACAGGGAGCAGACCCAGTAGGTACTAAGGCCTTGACTTGTGACACATCAAACATAAACAGCCTAGATGTTATATAGGGGAGGTAGAGGGAGCTTAGAAATGCCCCTCCAGTGGGGAACTGAGGAGCGGCACCATTAGTATCATCATCCTAGCCAAGAAACTACGGAGATGGGATGGAGTTAACGGACGGTCTGCGGTTCTGGCTGTCTCCATGCCAACAGACTCCAAACCCCATGGCAAAGGGGACACCGCCCTGCTGCCATCAGTCCCATGAGTCCCGGGGGGGGGGGTAGGGATAGGGCTGGGGGGGCTTATAGGATGAGCTGGGCCTTTGGAGGGAAAACTCAATAAATATTCAAATACGAGAATTTAAATTTTTGATCTCATAAAACCATACAAACACGCATATAACACCCAGAGGATGAAAAGCTGCCCCTGCCCCCTACCTCCCTACATTCAAAGGGTACAAAAACACACACACACACACACACACACACATGCCCTCTGTCCCTGACCCCCCGGGAGAAGTGAGACAGGGTGGGTTTGAGGCTGACACACAGGGGTGTCAGGTAGGAAGTGAACTGAAGAGCCTAGACATCACTAACCCTAAAATACCCATCTGACAGGCCTGGGTGCCCCCCCTTGTTTGATTCCTAAACAAGACTCTCTACCAGCCCCTCCCCCCCCAGCTCACATTGACCAGGTTGCGCAGAGGGAGATGGCCAATGATCATCTTAAAAAAATGACCAGCGTACAGCATATTTGTTTTCCTAAAGTTCCTTTCATTTTCTCGGCCCCCCCCCAGCCCAGTCTCTGACACGCTGACTTACACGGCAAAAACACATCCCCAGCAGACAGCCAGGCCTTAAAAGGACATGCAAAGCACAGACAAAAGGAGCGCTGCACATCTTTATGTGCAGAGAGGGGCTGTGACCTGAACACTCAACCCCCCCCCGCCCCACCGCCTTACAGACCTGTGTTAACTTTGTTTCACACTATCCAACTAATTGTCATGGGAAGGGGGGCTACTGCTGATTTTAAGACCGGCATGGCCAAAACGGCGCCCTTGTGTGGCCCGTGGTGGGAATTACAGCCACATCTCCAACCAGCATGTCCATGGGCATCCACACCTCATCCCTAGGCGGCTCAGAAGTTTCCGGAAAACTTTCCACGGTTTCAGCGCCCGAGGGAGGAGGGAACTCCAGTAGCGCCAAGATGTCTTGGTGTTTACTGGTTTTCCCCCCACCCCCCATACCTAGCTACATACACGTGTGTGCGTGCGTGCGTGCGTGTGTGTTCGTGCCTGCGTGTGAAACTCACCACATCCGACTCTTCGCTCCCGGAGAGGTACATTCCTACGCTGCTGGAGAACGTCTCCTCAAACTCCAGCCATCGCTGGGAAGTGGGAGGAGGGGGGGGGAGACGTTCGAGGATTTTTTTTCTCCTCCGCGGAAAGTTCCGGCAAAAGGGGGGAAGCCCGTCCGCCTCTCAGGCGAAGAACGGTCCAGGTCCTATCCCCCCGTCTGCTCCGTCCCGGCTCGGCCGCTGGAGTCGGGTCTAATTCCCACACTTGGGAAGCAGTTCCTGTTGGAGTCGCTCTGATTCGCGAGTACCCCCCC
>JAABNX020000104.1:859976-876238 GCA_015163995.2 Mormyrus lacerda | reverse complement strand
GACTTCTGGTAAAACATTACTATTATTTTAGTCATGGATACTTGATACTTCACCAAATATCAAAAACAACCTACACAGAACTCCAAACTCTATACACTAATACTGATGTGTGGTTTTCTCAAAAATTCCAGCTTTGAATCACACAGGACATCCTAACTCCCTCTTCTGTGATTTTTTTCACACTGCTGATCATCTCCTTCATCATCGTTTTCCTAAACTTTCGATTCTCTTTGAACATCGTCTCGCGCTTGACAGGACGTGCCGGCACGTTTCTTGGGTTATGTTCTGCAGTGCATTGTGGGAAATTAAGAAAATTGTTTACATCGATCAGTTTGAGTTAAAGATTTTGACCTCGTCTTGGGCAAAACAGGTCTGGGATACCATCTCAACGCCATATTTAGAAGGCCGCAATCTATAATAATCACTGTGGCGGGGAGGGCGGTGTTTTGAGTATTTTCAGAGAAGCTGCCCACCCCAACAGGGAGTGAGTTTTCACCTCACTGTCTTTCGGAACAGAGTACAAATGTTAGTTAGCTTTCTGCCTGATTTATAAAGTGTGATCTTCTGAAGGAAAGTACTCAACGCTTGAACGTCAGCGATTTATCCATGATTGGGTCAGGAACGTTTGGGGTGCACCTGTGTGTGACAAGCTCTGCGGGACAAGCTCTCCAACTCCATGAGGGACGTGTTATGTGAGACACGGACAGCACACTGCGTGACCACCTGCTGCTATGGCAACAGTGTAGTCCCTATGGCGACCGTCACTAGGCTGCGACGGAACATTAGAGTCTTGTATCATCAAATCAGAACAGACTGACTGTTACATAAGCAGTGTGATGATAATTACAGAATGACCCCCTTTTCCGGAATTAGGGGGCGTCCTCATCACTTCCTCCGCTGGCTGGTCTGCATATTGATCAGGTCATTGAGAGGTCAAGATGTGCTCAAAGTGGCTGCTTTATAAAATTGAAAATGTACTATAAAATTGGGAAGGGAGGCTTTAGAGGAAGGTGCATCCTTTCCTCAGACTGCCTCATCCTTCCTATACCTAATTCAGATTCAAAATACTTTATTGATCCCCAAGGAAATTATGTGGTTACAGTTGCTCCCAGACAGTAAGAAAATAATTAACAAGTTAAATACCAATGACAAAAAACACAAATATTACAATACAAAAATTACAAATGGCTCTGATACAAGGAGCTTAATATACAAACGATATATATTATATAAACAAGTAATATTCTGATACATTACAAATATTACAATGCGAATGGGTATTGGGTAAGACACAATCTCAGGTTTCTGAAGAAATGACATCACATGTAGAGGAAATGACATCACAATGACTGTTACTTCTACCTCACTGACAGCAAGTCTTGACCTGTAGTTGCACCGATGCAGTACCCAGGGGTTTGTGGGTATCTCTGCCTGTGTTCCATAGGGATGGGATGGAACTAGCTTAGAAAAATTGTGAAAAGAAACTGAGACCCAATAGGTCCCATTAAATTGAACCAAGCATTAAGAATACACTGTAAGCAGGCAGGGACTCATGCTAACAGGACTCACTCAGTTACTCACTGTACTCAGATTGTTACTGAAGATATGCAGTAAACAGCCAGTGACTAATGCCAATGCAGTACTCAGTGAGTAACTGGTATGCAGTACTCTGGTAATGTCTCACACCAAAGCAGGACAGATTTAGCGACTCACGCCAGCCCAGTACCCAAGCAGTGACTCACACTAGCAAAGTACTCAGGCAGTAACTAAAGGTATGCAGTTCCCAGGCAGAGACTGTCAGGCAGGACTCTAACAGTAACTCGCTGCAGTAACTCGCTGATGACAACCTGATTTAACCTGATTTGCACAATCTGAGCTGCACAATCCGTCTCATACAGACAAGTAAGACTATCGACAAACATTTAGGATTTCTGCCATCTCTATTCGTAAATGTCCTCAGCACTTTCGGATATCGACCAGGGGCCTTTTGCAATGCATAAAAGGGTAATCTAATAAATTTTCAATCCGGAAAAGCTGGAGAATATCCCATTACGTCACGGGGATGATGGGATGAAGCACGACCAAGAATATCTTTTTCGCATAATATGCAGCTAAGCTTCTCCGTTAACATATGACCTGTGGTTGAACATCACCTTAGGCAGCAGCTGGCTAACAGCCTGCCCCACACCCACACACACACCAGATCCTCCTCAAAACCCATGGGCAGGCCCACCTCCACTCCCCAGGACCGATAACGGGGTGGGCTTAAAGCTGCCTCCATACTACCATGGTCACCCCACTGCAACGTATGGGATCCTGAGCAATTGATCCAAAGAGCTTCAAAAGCAGGATGAATGCTCCATGCAGGCCTCTGGTTAGCCAGTTCCTCACCATGATCGGAAGCAGAACAGGCAGGCTTTTCAAACATCTGCCCATCGAAGGAACGGCAGGTATGTCCTTCCCGCCTTCCCGGCACCCTCACGGGTGTGTGCGGCCCTCCATAAGGATCAAACCGGGCAAGACTGATCATGCTATTGTGAAAAAAAGGAGCGTATCGGATAGTGAATAATAACCACAAGCGTCAGAAAAACAAAAGTAATTATAGCACCTTCCCACTCAGTCCACACATTTAATTAAAAAGCCTTTGTGAGAAACTCAACCACCTAAAAAGCCAAAACCCTTCAGAAGAGACCAGTACAGTAAATATCTCTTTCTAGGTAATGATCACCTACAATGGAGCCATCACTATTCACTCAGAATCAAATAAACCAACTCTAGGTACTGGACCACCCTCCCTAGATCTGATTTGGTATCAACTGTTTTGGTTAAAAGTTCCTTGATCTTCAATCCAGGAGGAGAGGTTTAGGGGGAGTTATTTTAAAGTTGTGATTTAACCGTGAGCGAACATCCATCCATCTCTCCTTTATGGTCGACCGGGACCTGCAGAGAGATGGATCGGCCGGGCGGACGGGCCGGTCCATTACGCGATTAAAGGGGAGCGTACCAGGGGCTGTAAATCGCTCAGAGCAGCCCTTGACCAGGAATGTAAACAGGAGCCAGAGGAGCAAGCGGCATTCCTGATGGAGGCGTCCCGCTCCACTCAGCCGGGAGAAGAGGGCAGCTACCCAACCTGCGAAGGGGACCGGGCTCTATACAGAGTGCCGGATGCCCAGGGTGCCAGGGGGAGAGGGGGGGTATTTATGCCATCTCATGGCAACAGGAGAAACAGTGGGCACCCGGCCGCTCCCCTGGGCCCCCAAAGGGACGGCTAAAAGGAGACACGCCAGCTGTCTGCTCTGGGGGGGGGCGATTTCTCCCCATTTTCTGAGGAAAAGTCAGTTTGCTTGTGTTTAAACGTCTCCTTGAGAAATCTTTTATATCCTGATTCTCTGATCGATCGATCGATCGATCGATTACACACAATGCTGGGGAACGATGAGATACCTGTGTGCCCCCTACCCCCATTCTGACCCCCCATTGGCACCCATTTACATGGCATTGCTCTACCGGGTCCAGGTCCATCTGATCCATCTGCTCCTGGCTCCGGAGATCATCTCCCAGGGGACAAAGACATTCAGGTGTGTGCACATGTGTGTGTGGGTCAGGTATATATGACATTGTGGGGACATTTAGTCCTCATAATGCGATAAAAACCTGTTGTTTTGATGTTGCTGGGGACATTTTTCCAGTCCCCACAAGGGGAAACGTGATTTTATAAAAATCTGTGACTACAATCAAAAAAACTAAAAATGCCAAAAGTGATGTATCGTGTTTGGGTACTTGTGGTTAAGGTTAGGGCTGGGTGGGGGTTACGGTTGCCATTATTGGGGTTTATCCCCATAGAAATGAATGGAGAGTCCCCATAAAATAGGAATACATGAAGAGAGTGTGTGTGTGTGTGTGTGTGTGTGTGTGTGTGAAGGAAAGCGCAGCAAGGTGACTCTGACTCTGCAACCCTCCCCCCCGATACAGACTGTGCATCTCCTCTCTACTCCATTTGTCCTCATAACCACTACGGGTGCATATACCCCCCCACCCCGACAAAAAAACGAAACACCCCACATTCCCCCCAGAGCGAGGCCTTAGCATCCCCCTCCAAAAAAGGCAGAAATATGTTGCCACCTAACACCCCCTCCCCCGATCCACCTACCTCAACAAAGACCAGACACCTTATGGGGGTGTAAGCACCCCCCCGCAACCATGCCTGTAGTCTGTTTCATAACACCTCTGGTGCCAAATGCTTTCATCCACTATCGCTCACGTTAAATGAACAAACACACACACACACACACACACACACACTCCCGGCCCTTCCCACCATACCTGGGGGGGGGGGGCAGCTTTCCATTTACCCTGCTCTTCCTCGAAACTCACAAAGAAACAGGGGGGACAATAGCTGAGCTTTGGGACCCAGTCTCAGATAACGGCCCTCCAAGAATGCTTAGTCTAGCAATACGGGAATAATTAGCCAAGGATGGTACCTGTTCACTAGAGAACAAGATTAAAGGTAATGAAAAGTAAATTAGTGACCTATCCAGCTTCATTAACAGGCTATAATCATAAGCATTACTTGGCTGTTTCGGACAGATTTATCGGCATCCATTTTCCATAAGTGTATATCCAGGCACAGGCTGACAGGATCATGGTGAGCCTGGAGCCTATCCCAGAATGCACAGGGAACAAGACGGGAAAATTGCTGCCAATGGTTGGGCACTCACTCACTGGCAGGAGGAAAGTTCTGTGAGGACAGCCTTGCACACACATATACAACGCACCAAACTTTATACACACAGGGCTGGCATAGGGATTCAAACCCATAGCCAACAGGTGCATCATGCAAGTTATCATGGAGCATGCTAATTTATTTGCTCAGCATAAAATGTAATGATTACCATTCAACACTTTTTTTTTTCAATTCCATTTCTAAACCGCGGGACGATGAAGTGTTATAGATTATGGTGCCCCTAGTTTACCAATCAGAGCCCAGTCCTGTAAGTGCCGTGTCCAATGGGCTGCCATAAAAGCTGCCAGGACCCCCGCCCCCCAGTGCTCGTTCAGGTACCGGAGCGGCCCTCTTACCTGCCGGATGAAGCTGTTGGATGTCGTGTCGGAGGACGTGCTGCCCTCGGAGCCTTTGAAGCGGCCTATTCTCCTGCCGCCTTTCCCGTGGGACTGTTCCGACAATACGGGACATGCGAGAGTTAAGACGTTTAATTAAACGCCGAAGAAGACCCGCCCAACCCGCACTGCACGCTTTGTAAAAAAATATATTATAAAAAGCGTAATGTATGTGTCATTATCTGTGATCTGTCTCCAAATATATTCCAGTGTTAAAAACAGTCCTCAGCAAGCAACTGATCACACTCCACCTTCTCCTGTCCTGACCCTCATTAGGTAAGAAGATATAGAGAGCAATTTGGTGAATTAAGCATTAGGTGCGCCTGTCCCCTGCCATGAGAGCATTATCCCTTTTATCTTTGGTTCATATGGTTTCAACATACCGCTATTTGATTTTTTTTTTTCAAAGCACCGACTGTTTGAAGGCAAAGCTTCTGTATAGTTACTAACAACATAACACCATCTCTCCTTCCCATTAAAATAGGACTTTTTAAACAGATTTTTAGGCGGATATAAAGTAAATTCAAAATAAACTGGTGCGTTCTGCGTTATACGGGACAGTCACGTGCGTATTATAAGGGACTGGTGGCAGCCCTATTAATACTACACCTCAGAATCAAGGTATAATGGATTGGGGTTCATTTAAGTTTCCGTCCCTGAGTGAACCTACACAGACTGAACTTTGCATTTGGTACGTTAAGTTCCAGAGGACGGGATTATAATACTAAATGTGAAGCAGTAAGTAGCAGTCAAATTCATTGAACTGCGTATAAAGACATCATACCTGTATCACATCCACAGCATTTCGCCCCAAAAACGGATCTCACTTCAAATCGGCTTATTAACCATCATCTGATCTCACATGAAACCACAAAAATGCCAAATCTGGACTTTTACTACGGCTTCTGGACAGCTGCATGTTGAGCTTGATCTTTACAAATTATTGAAAAGAAACGGGTAATCAGATATTCACACCGTGTGGATATAAGATCAAATATGCCTGCGAAATTATGTCAAAATTGCATATTTTAATCGGGAGTCCACGCACCCCTACCGGTGTCTAAACAAGTGCCCATCTAATCAAAGGGAGATTGTGCGCTTCGCTGGCCACGTTGCAAAAGTTTTCTCAAAATGGTTTTTTAATCCGTGGTTATTAAGCAACCCTTCTCAGACACATATCAAACGCAAATGCCTATTTTAGAATAAAAAAAATCAGGAAAAAAGCAAGAGAAGTAAATAAGTGTGTATACTTACTACGGGGTTTTCAGAGGAGTCCACGTGAAGTTCATGGGAAGCGGAAGGTATCTTCAACATGCTGTTCTGGACCATTGGACAGATTTATTTGTCGATATTTTTTATTCCTTAAATTTGTAACATAGAATATTAAATTTCAAGAACTCAAGGTGTCAGGGTGTGAGGTGCATTCAAAATGACGAAAAGACAAACTTCAGGATCCGGAGCTTTGGGCCGGAGGTGATTAAAGTCCGTAATCCTAGAGGTGTGGGGTGGATGTGATTTTAATTCCGTAAATCTGGAGACTCGCTCCAGAAGTTTGAGTCACATCTCAGCCGGGAAGACGCCAGAAGGAGGGGCAAATTTCGCTAAGACAAGTGGATTCCTGGCGTCCTCCATCCACCCGGTCTTTATCATAAACTCATCTCTCCGAGACCCAACTACACAGAGTAAACTTGGGACGAGCCTGCTGCCCCAAGCTGCAATCAGAACCCCGGGCGCAATCTGCTTTACTGCAACCCATCGCGGCATTTCACGGGACAGTTTTTGACATTTTGCAGGGATGTGGGTTTTCCATAGGGACAGGACGTGTGCAGGCTGTTAGGCATCACGCCTTGCTCATATATGGCATGGCTCTTCTAGTTTAGTCTTGACATTCTCGCAGTAACCCGCTCCCACAATTCCCATGCACAGAGGAACTATTTTGAGCGCCTTTAATGTATGTCATTCAGCGGGCTTTCTTGCATCAGATACTCTTTTCTGTTCCTCCGTCCTTTTTTTTTAAAGGAATACTTTAGCTGGGAGATGGCGCAACCCCGGTCTTCACTGTGCAATCGCAAAATAGAAGGTAGTGTTTGGTACATTGGTTATAATATATTTAGAAACTATTTTTTTTTTTACAATAATTATTGATTTCGGCGGAATATTTTACAAAAGAGAGTCCGAACTTGGCACTTAAACTGCAAACTTTCAATTCCCCAAAGCCAAGCTCAGTACAAGGCTTCCTTTCTAATCCTCCGATTGTTATTAACTTGTAGATTTTCTGAGTTTATTTCGTAAGTGCACTATATTAGCAACCGAAGGAATAACGTTTCATACCAAACGCGAACATTTTGCATATCTTACAGGATTTGCTACATTTGTATGCATGATTGCGTGGATATAACCTGACCTGTAAATCCATTAAACGGATCATAAATAACTGTTTGTTTGATTTTGCTTTACCACAAAGTACAGGGGCAGATGACGCACGTCACTGGAAGTTCTGTCGTAAAATGCGATCTGTTTATGCCATCTAGTGGCCAGTGTGGATATTTCAACATGTGACACGTATTGTCTTCGTTGTGTTAAATGTCACCTCACGTCACACGAGTCGGCTTTATGTTTTGTACCATTTGTTTTTCTGATTTTATGTCTAAACACAATTAGTAACTTTTTCATTTATTCGCCCATCGATTTGAGTTGATTATGAAAGCCATGATTTCACGGTTAATTAAGATACAGCCCCAAATTTAACTGCACAGCAACCATGTTAAATATTTTAATTTAATCCTTAATGAGATTAATTACATTTAATTAAATAACAACTACAAAAGCAAGAATATTAGAGCATATCAATTAGTATCCTATTTAAGTGTGACGAGTTTTTCCTGAGACACGCACACACGCATTAACCTGTTTTTCCTTATTTGATTCTTAGTGGAATTTATTGAGGGAGTATCGCGCTGTAAATTGCTTATTCGGTACATGCCGGCGATGCCAGGATATTGGCAAATTTCTGATGCATATCTGTTTTACAATCTGGCAGGATCCACTATTTTCCGCAATGGGGAAAACTGGGCTTCCAGTTTTCGGAAGCGTGGCAGCTCGCAATCTGTGTTCCGAAGACCCCCAAAATGATTCTGCTGATCGAGTGAGTTCACGATCATCACTGTTGTCCTCTGGTTTAAAAAAAAAAGATACCACCAATGCAAAGATAACAAAGGCTTCCTTCCTTGTCCTGTCAGCGCTGGGAGTTTGAAAACAACCTCACTCCCAACATCCAGGAAAGCGTAATTCCCGAACACCCACGAACCCCCGCCCCCAAATCCAAAAGGTTTCCTTAAAATTCCTATTTAAGCAGAAAAGCTCGTAATCAACTTCCTCACATTGTGACAACAGGACCTGAAAAGGTTAAAGTTGTGTGTTTATAGGGGAGGAGGACAAATTTCTAAGCAAACCAATGTTTGTGTATCTTATTCTAAATCATATTTATAATACTACGCTGCATTAATAATTCACAAAACTAACATTTTTAAGGGAGACCTAAAGTATGCTTGCTTGACCTGAAATGGGTGTATAGAGGAAATATTCAGGACAATTTAGTATAATCATGGTGCCACTTAGTCAAACTCAGATTCACAAAATAAATGTTTGTGTATTGTAGTGTCTGCACTGCATGTTGAAAAAAATCACACCTTTTATAAACAGAATTTGTGCAACCGGGACAGTAATTGTTGTTTAGTATAATCTATGCATGCATGCATCCATCCATTACTCATCCTGATCAGGGTCACCTATCCCAGGCAGTGCAGGGCAGGGGCACACCCTGGACAGGAGGCCAGTTCATTACAGGGCACAATTCTAAGCCCTAGCCTGAACCCCTGACCCACCCTAAACCCCCACCCAGCCCGGACACTAACCATAAGTAACCAAGCAAAATACGAGACTTCTGGCTATTTTAGTTTTTTGATTGCAATCACAGTTTTTATAAAACTGAATCTCCCCTTGTGGGGACTGAAAAAGAAAAGTCCCCGCAAGACGAAAACGACATGTGTTTATCAAACTGCGGGAACATTTTGTCCCATCAATGTAATCCATTCACAACCCCCCAAACACACACACACACACACACTATGGGCAATTAGTCTGACTGACTGTACGCTTTTGGACTGCAGCAGCAGGAAATGTGAACAACAAGGTGAGAACTAGACTCCACACAGGCAGGGATTCAAACCCACAACCCTGGAGGCAGTAGTTACCACTTAGTTTATTACATGTATGTTTATGAGGGTTTTTACGGTGGGGAAGAAAAGCTGCTCGTTGATGCTTCTGGTCTCCCCACAGCCCTTCATGGGTGCCACTCCCATCGCATTCCTGTCCAAAGACCTGCATACGTACCACAGAAGGAAAAGGCAAGTGGGGGCCGGTTTGCCCCCTAGTGTAGTAACCGTTTTGTGACCTGGGGGGGGGGGCATGCAAATGTGTGGTTTGAGTGGTGCTAAACACTGCTGTTGAAGGCAGGGTGGGGAGGGTCATCGCTCAGTGGTCTCATCGATTCCATGCCCCCCACCCCCACGTCCCAGGCCCACTAAAGATGATGGGAGCACTGGAACACATGTTCCCCGCTTGATGAAGATCCAGGTCCATCCGGATCAACCAGCATTTAACTCCCACTGGAACACATGCTCCCCTCTTGATGAAGATCCAGGTCCATCCGGATCAACCAGCATTTAACTCCCACTGGAACACATGCTCCCCGCTTTATGAAGATCCAGGTCCATCCGGATCAACCAGCATTTAACTCCCTCACCCCACAGCAACTATTCAACTCTAGAATTCAGTGAGCAACTCGGAATTATTACAGAGAAATTTATTCATTGTCAATCATTATCTTACACTGGTACAAGGAGATATCCCAAAAGGATCTATGAAAGAATCTATTTCCCTGTACTTTACTCTATAAAACAGAAAACCATAATAGAGACACAGTAGGAAGAGGTAGCTGTTAATCTGGTGCATTTCCCACATGAAGGACCATCCAAGCAAAGGCTGCCGAACGTGGCTTCCTGGAGAAAGACTGGAGAACCCAAGCATATAAACCCTTAAAAGCTCATCAAAAAAACTCATCAGGTCATGTGACCAAAGGGAGGGTGAGGTTTATAGTACTAGTGTGAGACATGTTGGAAGAGATGAAGAAATTCTGTCTGACTGTGGTTAGAAGGACAGAAGGTCTTTACTGTTCTAGCAGTGAGTGGTTCTCTTCAGCGGGGGGAGGGGTTTGTCGGAACGGAATATCATTTAAATCTCTGTGCAGCTTGCCAGTTCAGAGCCAGTCAAACAGTGAGCTCTCAAAGTTGCCATGTCTCAGCCTTTTCTCCCCTAGTACCATCTACAGATTCAGCAAGGTGCTTCTAACTTCAAAGCAAGATGGTGGGCGGCAGTGATGAGAAAGGGGACCATATAACTGGAAGGGGTGCAGTTTGTCCGTCAGGGCGGCGACCGGTCGCTCCCTCAGAACTCTAGCTGGTGCTCGAAGATGGCCACCAGCAGGAGACATGCCCAGCCGAGGAGGAGACCCAGGTTCTGTAGCAGGAACATCAACCAAGGACGCTTGGTCCTCACCTGGCTCATCTCTGGGAGCTGTAGGGGAGAGAAGGGCAGGGCCTGTTATTTCCCAGGCTGCCCATTGGATGGATATGATGTCCATAGGCTGTGGAACAATGAGGATAGTAGAGGCTTTTAGTTAAATTTTTAACTAAAAAGTAGCATCTGGTGCCTTCCGCTACTAAAAAACTATCCGTCTATCTTCCAACGTTTGATTCAGCAATCAAAGTCTGCCAGTGACATGCTAGTTAACTAAACCCTTAAACTTTGGGAGTTTTTGTACAGTTTGAATCGTGCCCCTGTGTGTGCGGCTGGCATGTTCTCGCGATGCCACGCTCTTTTCCTCTGCTAGGTGACCCGCTGACACCTAAATCCTGTCCCCCTGCCGCGTGCCCAGTTCTTCCTGGGATAGACTCCAGGCTCGGTTATGAAAAACGTGGTTCCAAGTTCATGTGGGCGGGGGGTGGCGGGGAGGGGGGGGGGCATCACCATTTCCACCAGGGAGAGGTAGAGGAAGATGCCGGCGGTAACGGAGAAGATCCAGTGCTGCACCGCCGCGTCCCTGGAGACGAAGAGGCCCATGTAGAGCCCCAGGAAGGCGGTGAGGGCACTGAGGAAGTTCATCACCACGGCGACCTTGACAGAGAGGCCGGAGCTGAGCAGGACAGCGAAGTCGCCTGGGGTGCGTGGGGGGGCAGCAGTGAGTAAAATATAGACATGCAGTACTGTGCAGAAATCTTAGGCAGCACAAGAATATGACGCTTAAAGCTATATATCGATGCAGGACATGCATATTTACATAGAATAAAACACAATTTAACATCAGAACAAATGCAAATTAATAGTAACACAAAAAAAGAAACAAGAATTTCATCTATTCTCCAAAAAGTCATTGATATCTTGCAGGATGGCTAGATGAACATTGCTTTAATTCCCAAACTGCTCCTCTCCTTTCATCACCAGCTTTCTTAATTAACTTAATTAGCCAAGCAATTTCATGAGGTATTGATTAGCCATGCGGTGTATACTAGTGGTCCAGTCAAACACATTTGTATATTGGATGGTTGCTGCAAATAGCAGTGAGACTTTAGGAGAGGTTTTGAAATGGCTAAGCCGGCGCGCTTTGACACACACATCATAGTTTTACTCCAGTATAAACATCATTTTCTGTGACCGCCTAAGACTTCTGCACAGTACTGTAAATACACATCAAATATACACATAATAAAAATATATTGACACAGAGAGGACATGTATCTTAACAACAGACATTCAGAAATATATCAATGTAAACATTTATAAACACAGACAGAGACAGACAGATAGACAGATAGATAGACAGATAGATAGATAGACAGATAGATAGATAGATAGATAGATAGATAGATAGATAGATAGATAGATAGATAGATAGATTTTTTTCCTTCTCTTAGATGCCCACAGTGTGCTCAGTGCAGCCTTGGATAGGATCCAACGCCCCGCCCCCAGACTGGATAAAGTGCTGATTTCATGGTTCTGCATTGTAATTATATTGAGGCTGTACTGATATATGTCTCTTCACTATAGACACACTTTAACTGTGCAGTCATGGCTCCGCAGGACCGGCACCCGCCCCCCCCCCCCTTTTTTTGTACCCATCTCGTGCGGGATCTCATGGCACAGTATTGCCACGGTGGTGGCCGTGCCCATCTCCACGGAGGATGAGAAAGCCGCCCCGATGACCAGGCCGTCGGCGAGGTTGTGCAGGCTGTCCCCCACGATCACCATCACCGCCAGCAGTGACACCCCCGGCTCTGGGGAGGTGGGGCATAAAGGAGAGTCGGGTCAGGTGCACAGCCTCGCCTGGGACGGGAGGTGGGTCAGTAAATTATCTTACTCTTTGGCAGGGGAGGGGCATGAGCTTGAGGCCCATCAGTGGGCATCTCCACGCACTCGGAGTCCTCCAGAGCACCCTGTCATAGAGGAGAGCATCATGAGCAGGTAAACCCAGCGGTGTCGTACTGAAGTGTATCCCAAAGCCTTGCTGTGACAATCACGCCCTTCAAAGCTCTTCATCCTCCTGTTAGGTCAATTCATTTCTGTAAATTGACCTTTTGAGCCTCTGCTCCTCTACATCGCAAGAATCTAGCTGAAGTGGTTCGGGTATCTAGCTAGAATGCCATCATAGGGAGGTTCTTCAGGCATGTCCAACTGGGGAGGAGACCCTGGGGCAGACCCAGGACACGCTGGGGAGATTATATCTCTTGGCTGGCCTGGGAACGCCTTGTAGGAGGTGGCTTGTGAGAGGGAGATCTGGGCATCCCTGCCCTGTTGCAGAAAATGGATGGATGGATGGATGGATGGAAAGTAACCTTCCAAACATATCAAACCCAAAGCACTTCACATAAAAATAGAATAATCTGGAATGTGGCAGAGAAGAATAACAAAACCTTTTTAGTTTGGACTAATGGAGAACAAGCCTCTGGGGATCCATCATATATAGTCTGCCTTCTGCTTCACCTCATCCTAAAACCATCTATCCAGTCAGCAACCCAAGTCCCCCTAGTTGCCTCTTTCCACCAGTGTTGGGACTTTTGGTCTCAGGGGCCAGAAGACCTGGTGTGATGGATGGATGGCCCAGGTTGGGGAGTTTCAGCACAGACCTTCTTTATGAAGGCTAATAACTAGCAGGCAGTGAGGCCAAGTAACACTTTTGTTGTAACAGATTGGGGTGGCCTTCAAAGGCCAGTAATTTTTGCAGGGGCAAGACTTGGGTAACAGTGGGCTTAGAACCAGCCTGCAAGAGCCGTCCATCCCACACACACACAGACAAACGTATCAGATGTCGCAAGCTGACCTCCGCCATCTTGGTTCCCATCAGACAGAGAAGAGCTGTTAACCCTCCCTCCTTCTTTAAACGAGGCACAGCCTCCTCCGCAGCCAGGTTTCAGTTCCCTGGCAAACAGGTGTATCCCCTGTTCCCAAGCACATGTATTTGAAGATCCATATCCTGGGAGTTGGAACCTCCTTAACAACAAGCCAAACAGTACTGAACGCTAGACTTCAGGCTTCTACTGAAAGATTGACCAGCTTCTGATGAAGGCTTGAAAGGTATAACGGCTCGCCTGGCCAAAGACATCTCCTCACCAGCTGCATGGTGGAGATGGTTTTTCCCATCTGCGGCTGGATGTTCCTATGCATCTCCAGTGGGACATCATGGGAACGGCCCGAACGTTCACCAGCAAACAAGCGTCCCTGCCGGGAAGGAGGAGATTTGGAAGTCAGGTCCCTGCCCCGTGGAAATGAGCTGAGATTCCCATCCCAGTAAACTGGAACCATGTATCGAGTCTTTCCAGAAAAAGACAGCAGGTGAAGGACACGGATTTAAAATGTGAGGTTCAATCCTAGGTCTACTGTTTGATCTCAGGTGAGGAATCTGAAATTCTCTATTGGTGCTTTTCCACTGGCATCCAGGAACTGACATGAACCTGAGCCATTCCGCAAAGGGAGATTAGTTACAACATGGTTCCAGCTCGCCTCAGGTTTCTACTGCAGAAAGGTCAGCTTGGTAAAGGTGTTAGGTTTGAAGAGCGACAGGGACCAAAGTAAAACTGAAGAGATGCTTATTCACTGTTCATAAACGATATTGGAATTAGCATTCGCTTGCAGAACTGGAAATTTTCCAGTTTACATCACAAAGTCTAATACTACTAATAATGAATAATATAAAGAACATATACCTTTTCCTTCGGAGAAGCCACACGCAGAACACCGGTATCTCCATCTATTTTGACTAATAACATAGTCGTGAAGCAGCCAGCCCAATTTGGTCACGTTTTCTGCTAGTAAGCAGAGCCATTTCAGTACGGTTACGGGCTCGGGTATGACTTGCATACTTTGCAGTGGAAAACCTCCAGTTCACTTGGTTCTTGGTGGCAGTGGAAAAGCTCCATATGAAGATAACCACCTCAATTAATCGGAGAATATGTCACTTGCCTCTCATCCAAGAGACAACAAATGTAGTGTAGAAATATAAATGGAAAGGTAGTAATATGTCTGAAGGGAACCAAATCTCTTTACAGGCAAGCTTGATTATAATTTAGCTGATGCTTATATTTTCAATCCATTTACAGTAGGCGGCCATCAGTTCTTGTAGCTTGAGAATTTATTCTGCAGTTGATCATAACTGAACTGCAAAACTGTTGAGCAACCACAGTCTAGTGCAGAGTTTGCCCAAGGCATAAATGAACTATGCAGCTGCTTATGGCCAAGAGCCCACCAGGGCCCCCCATCTGATAAGCCTATCAGAATGGGACGGAAGACGACAAATGACAACAAAGATAATCACATTTTTCTCAAGGCCCCGAAAAGAGTTGGGCTGGCCCAGGTCTGGTGCCTCCTACGAGAGACCAAACAAACCTTTTCCAGACACGTTTTTTCCAACACTACGTGAAGGCCCCTTGCCTGGCCGTGCGCTGGCATGATAAGCGAGAAGATCCTCTCGATCAGGAAGAAGCTGTAGATGCCGGCTATGATACCCAAGGTTTTCCACAGGTAGCCCTTGTCCTCCGCGTCATGCCCGTCCTCCTGGCCGGCATGGTCGTGGAGACCGAGGATCTTGAGAGAAGGGATAACAGGAAGGGGTGTCCCCGTGAGAACGCCCGGCCTAACTCCGAAGCCTCTCGTCGGATTTCCCGTCAGCAGTTTGCACACAATGCAGGACAGAGCTGGCAGTCATCAGCTGTTAATAAGCTCTCATGAGAAATGAAGGCAAGGCCAAAATGTCCTCAGCGGGGACATCGTTGTCTTCCTGATGTAAGCTTTCATACAAAGTCAACAAAATACCAGCCTTGTTGGCACGAGAACAAATATTGAATTTGTTTTCTGATGGTCCAGCTTAGAGCTTAACATTTCAAGTCTACACCTTTCATTTGATACAGAGATTGCTTAGCTCTCTGCCTCTGAGCCCTGTCCTTTTCGTCCAGTTTGTGTATATGTATAAAATATTCCTGTCTGTGTACATTTAAAACTATCATCTATAGTTCATTTCACATATTTTTTTCCTGCATATAGGGCCCTAATATGTTTTTTCTTGTTTTTCCCCTTTCCTTTGATGTGTTATGTAGTTTTATGTGCGTGTAAACAGTCTGCAAAGTCTTAAAACCTAAAAGAAATGCCAATGGGAATAACTCTAACAACAAGACACTTCTCTAATCTGTCTGAAACACCTTGTTGGAATTCCGACCCTTGCTTTCATGACACGGAGAAGTCACTACATAACACAATTCTGATTGGCCGCTTACCTTCAAGGATCTGTATGGGTGGACCATATAGGGCAAGCCTGACAATTGGACAAGCTGACCAATCAGAGCACACTGGGCTCATTGGGGGTGGGGCTTAAAGCACAAATGGAGTGTTTCAGACTGAGGGGTGATTAGAAATGTACAGTATGACAGGGCTAGACATAAGGATTTAGGAGGGCACAGCCAATTTGGCCTTGGCTATTCATATTTTTTCTAGGGCACAAGGCCATTAAGCCTGGGCACAAGGCCAAAATCTGGAGTAAA
>JAABNX020000104.1:833296-847973 GCA_015163995.2 Mormyrus lacerda | reverse complement strand
CCGTTTTTTGTGAGCAAACCACCCCCGCCCCCCCCCCCCAGAAAAGTGTCTGTTACCTCTGTGGGTTTTGTACAGGCCGATCCAGAAGGCTTTTGATCCGTCCTGCAGTATGTCCAAGTTATCTTTTATGAATTTCGCCTCGACCGGGTCCTCGATGCTAAGCAAGGTGCCTCCTGTTGGTGGAAAATGAGTAATAAGCACAAATGCAGTAAAGTCCCATTATAACGGACTTCAAGGGACCTGGCAAAACAGTCCGTTATATCCAAAGTCTGTTATATCCAGAGTTACTGCATGCCCAGAACACAACTACAGGACACCATTTACTCATGCAATACCCCAGCAGACACACTTGTGGTATAAATTATTATATTGTACATGTAGTAATCCAACTTTACCTGAGCAGATACGTGACTATTAATAATTCCGACTACGTATCTGCGCTGGATATCACCGGCACGCCTGGTGTCTTGTAGGCGGAGCCTGCATGTCCGTTATAGCCAAACAAAACTACAGCTAAAAGTAACCCTGTGGACCAAATTGTTTGTCCATTATAAGCAAAATTCCGTTACATGTGAGTCCACTATATCCGATGCTTTTTCTGCATGTTTGTAAAAGGCGCACGGCCGGGACCAGCGGACCCCGTCCGTTATAGATGATATTCCGTTATAAGCGAGTCCACTATAACGGGATTTCACTGTAGTATTCATTTGGGATTGACCAGCTCTGCTTAGTGCGTGAATAGGTTGCAGTGATAGTTTCCCTAGGAGGCATAAATACTGTAAATATGGCGATATATCTATGATAAATTGTCACTTGTCCCTCCTACACTTTATGTTAAGTGATTCTTTACATAGTCAGGCTCTTTATAATTTTTTTCTTTCATTTGAACTAGAGTTTCGTTTGGTATACTGTTTTTACCTCTTGTACGCAGTACCAGTCAAAAGTTTGGACACTCCAGGCCGCTAACAAAGGAGAGTGATAGTGTTGCATCACATGACCTGGCCACCTGACCTAAGCACAGTAGAAATGATTTTAGAGAAGTCTGACTAGAGAGTGAAGAAAAGTGGTCAAAGAGTGTTCAGCATATGTGGGAGCTCCTTCAGGAGAGCTGGAGAAGAATCCCAGGAGGCCACCTCATGAAATAGACATAGAGGATAAAGTAGGGTCAGGCAGTCCCAGGAGCTATTGGGGTTAAGGACCTTGCTCAAGGGCCCAGTGGTGAAATCACTTTGCCAATCCAGGGTTTTGAACCGACATCCTTTTGGTTTCCAACCCACAGACCTGCCCCCCCCCCCAGACCAATTACATTTTTTTTTGTTTAATTCTTTTTTAGTCAGTGGATATATGTTGTTATATGTCATATTATAATTTTCATGTCTTTATAAATATTCCAGACTAAAGTGACCAGTACAATGAAACCTTTCCATGAATAGGTGTGTCCAAACTTTTGACTGGTACTGTATGTTATTTGTCTTGAATTTTCAGTTATATCAGCTTTGGAAGTCACCAGCGTAATCTTGTTGTATGTGATACAATGAATATGAAACCTCCGAATGTTGAAATCATCCGGTTCATCGACAAAATAATTTACGATAATTGTCCTAGGATTTAGTCACGATATTAGCCTGAAAAGATGTGAAATGTCTGAGACGAGCAAAGTAAGCAATCTGCATCAAGGGATCGAATCCCACTCTGGAATTTGCACATTCTACTTGTTTCAACATCGAGTCCCCTCTGACAGCTCTGGTTTCCTCCCACAGTCCAAAGCGGTTTACATTAATTAGCATCTCAGAATCACCAGTGGTTTCTGCAACCCTGCATTGCCGTATTTCTCAACCCAGGCCCGGTAGAACCATGGTCAGTCCACATTTTTGTGCCTACCTACCTCTCAGCCGATCAACAATAAGTGGTAAAGCCATTGACAACTGAGAGGAAGCAAAACTGCGGACTGTCTGGGGGTCCATA
This sequence comes from Mormyrus lacerda, assembly GCA_015163995.2. Lineage (NCBI taxonomy): Eukaryota > Metazoa > Chordata > Actinopteri > Osteoglossiformes > Mormyridae > Mormyrus > Mormyrus lacerda. The sequence continues at coordinate 846,008 of JAABNX020000104.1, read as the reverse complement.
AGGATGGATGAGAAACACTGTAGTACCGGATAAGCGGGTATGGAAGATGGATGGACGTCCGGGGTACGTTTAGCCTTAGGGTGGATGACCGATCGTACCCATGCGCATGCAGTCGATGGAGGCGTGAGCCCAGTTCTCCATCATGAGCATGAAGGCGTAGCAGTGGGCCCTGAAGGGCACCCACGTCCTGCGCCTCTTCGGCTCGGGGCAGATTCCCGGGAGCTGAGGAGCATCGGTGGGAGCGATTTCTGTGGTGGAGGGACACAGTGACTCAGGCCTCCTGATTCTTTTATCTAAAAAGCCTCAACATAATTTCTGGGAGAAAAAAGTCAGCTTAAATGAAAGTGAATATAAGTGAATACATAGTCCCACTGGAAAAAAAAGGCAAATTAAAGTCCATTTAACAATGTTAATTAATAATAATTAAACATAATAAATAAAGCTATAAAAGAATAGGTTTCTTTAAACTGCTGCAAGCGCTGACTGGCTCCATATCGGCCCTTTTTGGTTCTTATCAAATGCAAATATCTAATATAAACTGATGGGCATGTATGCATACGGTTGTGTGTTTCTTCCCAGTCTTGTGATATTTCATTCTTTACAGCCCAACCAGATTCTTTTGTTCTGATGGATACTCAAATTTAATTAAATTTAGCATTTGTTGTTGACGGTAAACAGTTAATGTGTTTTGCATTAGATATAACGTTTGGATTGGAACTGATACAAAATCCAAATTGGCACATAAAAAAAAACTTAAATACATGCCGGTTTTCACCACAGTTTTGGCTGCTTTCGGCATAAAATCTCATCGTGTCCATGGATTCTTTCTAGACCAAGAATATCCAAGAAAAGCAGGATGTGAAGTGTGTCCTTGAATGTGATGCTTATTTTCTGATAACCTTACAAGCCCCATGACACTATTCAGGGTCACTGCTAGGTTCCTAAGCGTCAGGGGTTTAGTCCACAGGCCCAATCTGCCCGAGGGTCGTCATATTGAATTCTCTCACCTTTGAAGTTCTGATGATAATAGCACCACAAATGTTTTGGGAAACACAATCCGGGACTAAGACTGTTGTGATATATGAAATTCTGAGAGCATAGCTGGTAAAATATTTGACCTAAACAAATCATTCAGGGCCCGTTCAGATTCAGCCGGGGCCTCAGCCCCATTATCCCAGGTTCATGACACTAGTTCATGAAAACATTAACCAAGTTAGGCCGAAGCTGATACTCAGGTATTTGGTTGACATCAACCAATCCTCAACAATAGGTCTTTGAAAAGAAGTTAGAGCCATGCCAACTGCTACCCATGGTTCAGTGAAGCTTGACGGCTCCTTGGTGGTCGTCTTACCGGGCGAGTGCTTGCACAGGGAGTAGTGGCTCTCGCTGCAGGAGGCCGTCTTCCACTTGCCGTCGACGTCGATGTACACGCACCCTATGTTGTTGCGTGGTTCTCCCGGTGCCCAGTTAGAGTACCGCATCCGCCAGTTATCAATCCAGCGGAAATACCCGTTAGTCTGAAGAAAGTAAGTTTATAACATGATATATGCGGGATACTGGCTAAAATCCCAGACAGCCTATTATAACTTATCGTAAATATCATCTGTTTCACGATCGTGCGCTTGCACTGCCCACTGTGTTACTCGCCCCGATTACTCACACCCTTCACGGTGGGCACATGCACCCTACTATGTACAACATATAACACTAAACACTATCCATGATACTACAACACAACGTAATGCGGCACACTAATGGCTAATTAGACACAGCAAATTACAATATTTACACAAAGACACCAGTCCCAAATGCTGGGCTGCCTGATGGGTACCTACAGCTCTAAGTATCTATCTATCTGTCTGTCTGCCAGTCATCATCATCATCATCATCATCATCACCACCACTATCGACAACGATAATATAAAAAAGAATAATACAAGTCGGATACAAAAGTCTTCACAATGTAGTCCCAAAAGAGGGCAGGAGCAGGGTTTCTGGCGGGAATGGAGAACGGTGGTTGCGTACCTCGTTGGTGTTGAGGCCAATCCACATTGGCTTCTTGTGCTGGTAGAGGAACATAGACACGTAAGCCTGGGCGATGGGGTTCAAGATGCTCGCCAACTCCGCATCGTCCGCTTTGCACTGCCTTCTCGACTCATCCCAGTTCATCTCCTGGGCCACCACCTTGTAGGAGTCATTGCCCAGTTTGTGGTATGTCTTGGGAAGCGCGGTAGTTGCTGGGATATTTATCTGGGGGTCTGGGACCAGGAAACAGAAAATCCAACAGAGTGCTTGAATGTGCTTGTTATTTTACCAGGAGGTTTTTTGATAAGAATCAGAAGTCATTTTACTGATCAGGTACCAACTGCATGTACTAGGAACTTTTGGCAGTATTGGTGCTTATATTCACCGATAACATAGAAGAACAAAAAACATCAATTAAGAAAAACAGATAAGTAGAAATAAAATAATAGAATAAAGGAATTCAATAATGCAGAGCAGTGCAAGCTGTCAGAGGTACAATGATTCCCCGCTATATCACGGTTCAGCTACTGCGCCCCCGCTATATCATGGATTTTTTCCCAGACGCATCACAGTTCTCTGCGATGTTTGTATATATACTGTACATATACATTACCTGTATGTACATGTGTTTAAAGCGTGTGGGAGGGGTATTTTAAAGCTTAAACTATAAAAAAAAAAAAATGTTTATTTATATGGTCTTTCTATATATCGCATTTTCACCTATCGCTCATGGGTCTGGGACGTAACTTCCGCGATAGGCACACATCACAGTATATAAATTTAAAAATATGAAAATATATGATGTCAAGCACATGAAAAAGATGAATAAAAAAGATGAGTGCAGAGTGAATGGGGCAGTGACAGAGGCAAGGACTGTCAGCGGGGGTCAGGGGGCTTGTCAATGAGATACAGGAAGAACTTGAAAGACCAGCCCTTACAAAAGCCAGAAGATCTTCTGTGTATTTCACAGAGCATACATATCCGGATCTTTCTTATTTTTTTATTAAGAGCAACTCCAGTGTGGAAACTCCAGGGAAAGTCTTTTCTTGACAAACATAACTGCCAGCTACTTCAACAACTGCCAGCTACTTCAAGTTCCAGTGAGAAAGAGCAGGTGACCCACTGATTACTGTTCCTTGATTTATCTTTGAAAAACTTTTCATGCACAATGTCTTAGAAAAGGAGTCTGTAGTATCATCCAAAGAGCGATAAAATGATGATACCCAACCAAGCGTTGAAAGCGTGGATTGATTGAAAGACTCACCAATGTTCCTCTTGCAGATGAATCCGCGCTTAGCTGAGCAACTATCGACTTTCCAAAGTCCAGCAAGGAGTGAGGAGCCTCCGACCATAACCACACAGTCATACTCCTGACCGGAAGGGAAATACAATTACACCAACACTAACATCTAGCCACTGACTTTTCAAGGGAACAAATGATCTGTACTGAAATCTACTGTAAAACCTGTGGTTTTTATATTTTGCTTACAGAAAATATCGTAGCTTAAAAGTAGCTATGAACTTTAATCCATAAACCGTAAGCCAATCAGCAGGTAAGTGCCGTAGGACAGAAGGGTTACTTTTGTGCTGATAACTCCTTAAATGCTAAAATGCGATTTGCAATTGAAGCCATTGCGTACATCGTCATCCATGAATACGTAGCCACCCTCCGGCATGGACACTGGCTGGCCTTTGGCCCAGTTGGTGTAGTAGACGCCCCTCCCGTCCGTCCACAGGAAGCGCATCTCCGAGTTGACGTCGTTGAGGCCGATCCATGTGTCGGAGGAGATGCCAGCCCTTTTGATGGTCAGGTATGCTGAAAGACGATTGGTTGGGAGGGGATGGGGGGGTCATGAAGATAAGATGACATATCTGTATTCCTCATCCGGAACATTGTAGCTTCTACCCTCACACTATTGATATACCAGATACAGTATGCCATCTCTCCCGCAAATTGACAGCGGCTCCCTGAAATCCACAAATTATGAGCTATGTTCTGGAAATCTGTCCACAGAGAATTAAAAAAAGATCCAATGCAGGGGTGTGGCCTCAAATCATTTTTCTCTCCCCCAATCAACATCCTTTACTGTTGCTAAGACTCTCAAGTGTTTTCATTCCAGTATTGCTACTCACCTTGTTCCTTTTCATTCAGGATGGATACTAAGTTTCCTCCCAGGTTGATGCAGTAGGATCGAGCATCTTGCCAAGATTTCAGGTCTGACTGGGATTCACCAAGGAACTTGTAGCACTGGATACACAAAAATGAACAAACAAAGTGAATAACCGCCAACACCTTTACTGGAATGATTCAGGTGCTGAATGGTACACGAGTTTAAGGTACTTCTCCTGGGAGGGAGAGGGGGAACCTGCACTTAATAACTCTCACCTTTCCTTGGAAGAAATTCCAGTCTGGGGGGCAGCCTCCTTTAGGCTCTTCAGTGGGGGCTGCAGTCGCATTAATGGGAGCGTCCATGTTTCTCTTACAGATTGACGGTAGGGTGACACCACAGTTGATGTCATTCCAGAAGCCTGCAGGCAGTGCAAACGATCCAGAATGAGCCCAGTCAGACAGTATGAGATGATCACAGACACAATCCAACACCAAGGAACCGGTTAATGTGTACTGCTGGCTTAATTTTCCCAGCATGCTCTGGGCACCGTTACCCACCCATGCTCCTGTACATGGTCACACAGTTCTCGTCATTGTTGGCAAAGTTTGGTTCATTGTTCTCCCAGGCCACATATGACACGGGGCTTCCGTCCACCCACCTGGGGAGACACAGGGTAGACATGTGACCTGAGCATAAAGCACCATAATAACAATTAAAAAACTAATTTCCATAACTCACTCAGTCTAATTAGTAAATACCATTTCTTTGAGTTTTGGAAACTTGCTTTTCAGTTATAGTCATGCACCAATATACAGTAATCTCAACCTCTACTGTATATACATGCACACACACACACACACACACACACACACACACATTGCTCCCTACTGATAGATGAGATGGGGACTTACTGAAAAGTTTTATCCAGGTCCACAGTCAAGCCGATATAATACTGGTTTTCATTTCCACGGGATATCTAAAACATGCAAGTTTAATCAACATGGTTGATTATGCCACTATCACCATAGGAATGTTCGGAACATTTTACCTATTCATTATTTATATCATCTGGCCGTTTTATTCTGATACTGCAATGTCTTGTCCAGAACTGCACAGCTGTTAATCCTATTGTCCACCCATGCATCAGCCCCACACCCCCAAAAATGTGCCATAAGGTTTTCACTGTTCATGTAACATGAAACTTGGTAGACAAATTAGTCAGATTAGACCTAAATTTCGTGTTACAATGTTACAGTGCACATAACTGAAGAACAAATTTCCAAAACTCAATGGGTAATTTTGTTTTTCTTTTTGAGATGAAAGCGCCAATGACCTAAAGTTGGGCTTCCTCATGTTACAGTGCTGGAATCAAAAATTTACAAAGTCCATTGAAATTTTCTCAAAAATGTATCCTGTGGACTGATTGAGTTTTGGAAATTTTTCAGAGTTTGGTCCCTAATTATCCAAGATCTATCAAGGTAAGTTGTAAAATCCTTCACATATATGTTGTCTGTTAGTGATAAAATTCTATTGATCCTTTCATCTTCCGTACCAATTACCCAAGACCAAAGCATGGTAAAATTTTATTCACAAATTAAATATGTAAATATGCCTAACTGCATCAAAGACAAAATCAAATTTCTTTCTCTGAACCATAATGTTTAGAATTGCCTTCATGTTGCTCTTTCTAGTCAGAAAATGTGTCTCTTTCCAGCCTGCTTACATAACTCTGACTCACAAGCAGATCACAATCCAGAGACCAGCTACTGGTAAAGCATAAATTTCAGAGTAGGGCAAAGAGATGCAGATGCAATCCTCACAGGAACTTAGAACATACGATTCTAAACTAAAGTACAGCCATCCATCCAGGTGAGTCCCAAAAAGGACAGGGCAAAGGACACACTGGACAGGAGGCACACATGCTCTCACACAGAGTGGCTGGCTTAGAGCAGTGTTTCCCAACCCCCGGACAGTCCACGTTTTTGCTCCCTCCCAGCTCCCAGCTAATCAGGAACACTGAATACTTGGGTGCGCTGGGAGCTGAGTGGAAGCAAAAACTTGGACTGTCCGGGTGGTTCCCCGAGGACTGGGTTGGGAAACACTGACTTAGAGGCACCAGATCACATGAACTGCATGTCTGGTGAACATGACAAGAACTCGCAAACCAAACACACACAGAGCTAATGGTGGGGATAGAACCCCCAACACTGGAGCTGTGAGGTAAGAGTCACTAAACCATCATGCCACCCTACTACAGTAGACCTTCAATGTCAGCAAAAATAGGTGTGATTTCTGCTATTAGTGCTGTTGTTTGGAAATGGACTTCCGTTGCGTGCTTTACCTGTTTCCATAGGAACTTTCGTTCCGTTTCCCCGGTGATAACCACTAGGTCACCAAAGTTCCTCTTACAGTAGCCTCTGGCATCGTCTACAGCTAGCTTCTGTTTGTTGATGTAATACTGGGAATTATTGTACTCGATCCACCCATCCTTGGTCACATTGTATTCTGTGAATGAATCAGTATCTTAACAGGGTATATCCTGGCATGGCAGCTTAAGGTCTTCCAGATGCTTCCGAACTGTGGCGAAGGAGAAGCCGGATGACTAACTCACCAGGAACGGTGTTTGTCGGCTCTGGTTTTGGGGTGACACCTGGGGGATGAAGACAGGTGTAGTTGACATGAAGGGCAGGATTGCATTGGGCCAGCCTGGACAGCTAACCTGCTTGTTGATTGGTTGTTGACAAGTTCATAAAATTTCTGATGCTGGATCAGTAATTATGTTGCTCTCTCCTCCACAACTATCCTGTACTTGTATTGGTCATTCATTGGAAGCTCAGCCTAACAGCACTACTAAAGCACGCTCCTTGACAACTATATGCTTATGAATGAGTATCTGCCCAGCTTGCACCTTATTTTGGACAAAAATCTCTGCCAAATAAATAAAGGCAATGTTGTTGAAATTTACATGATCGTTCTGTCTTTGTGCCGTGGGTGAAAATTCCCTTAAAATCACCCACCAAAGACTAATAGGCATGCAAACTTCACGAGGTGGATTGTTGAACCAAAACCCCTAAATTTGTGAAGTTAGGACCCTGCCACCATACATCAATGGGGCCACTTGTGGGGAGGATAGTTTGGTTCTCTACCTTTGCGGATCTGACATATCCAGTTGTTATAGGCTTCACAATGGCGGTCGTTCCACGGCTTCCCGTAGTAAAAGCTGACTTCTCCACACAATTCCGCATCGTTGTAGTTGTTGGGTTCGCCATAACCCCAGTTTTCGTAGGAGACCTGTTACCATTTATACAGTGAGCTATTTTAATGGGAGCATTTTGGACATCAACCGGCAGCACAACAAATAGCAAATTTGTGTGAAGCCCCCTGTTAGCCACAAACAGTCACTACACTAAGGGGGGAGAAAGGTGAAGACTTTCAGGGTCCAAGATGCTGGGGGGGGCATGAGTGTGTGAATGTGGATAATGGTAGCTTTGGGTTAGATAAGGGGGGAGGTCCATTCAGTAGATTTTTTCAAGGGTTTAGCCATGTCTTTATGTGTCCCTGACATAAGCGGGGTGGGGGGGTCATGAAGTGACTTTTTGAGTGGGGGCCCGAAAAACAACAAAACCCATCCCTTCTACCAGGTAGTCAAACAAGCCACTGAGCTGTTTTACACTCTACACACCAAACCTTCACTGCTTGGATAGTGTAACCTTAGAGAAGAGGGACACACAAGGCTTTGTGCAATGCGGCAACCACAGCGACAATCCGCAGAGGCAAAACTCACCACGGATCCATCACTCCATGTGAAGCCGCTGTTGGTGTTGAGAGCGTTGATGCCAATCCAGGCGTTTTCTGACATGGGGCCCCTTTTGCAGAAATACGACAATAGTCATTTGACTGGGTATGGTTGTCATTAGTATGTCATTACTAAGGTGGAGCCGTTGGCAAAACAGTAGAGGAAAATGGGTAAGTAACTACAAAAATAAAATTAAAGGTAATTAAATACAAATGGTCATGGTTGAATTTCAATATCTGAAGAATGTTACTTATGTTATTTTTCTAAATCTATGTGGGAACATGGCTTAAGATTTACATAAATTCATTTATCAGACACTTTTTTTCCAAATCAACGCATAATTTTTGAGAAAGCAGGATAGGTTCCTGGAGCAGTTGGGGATTAAGGGCTTGTTCAAGGGTCCGACGGTGACATCACTCTGCTTTCCCTCAAGCAGAGTCGATCCCATTGACCTTTATCCTATTATATTTCATCACTATCTATCTAAAAATCTAAATTTACGTTTCTCTTAAAGGCTACAACAGTGGACCCTGCTCTGGAATTTGAAATGGGAGCATCATTATTTTAAGGGTAAGTTTAAAATAAACATTAATAAAAGTAGTAAAATAAACCTTCAAGTCCCAAGAATCTCAAAACCCTAATAATGTAACGGGCAAAATGTTTTCCCCAAAGCAGAGTCAATTTCACTAACACTGGTAATCAAATCTTTGGGGGATTTTTATCATGAGCAGGTGGTCTTTGCGGCACTGGCATGATGCTCAGACTGGCTGGCCACACTCACATGATGTTGCCATCAAACTCGCTGCTGCTGTGAATGCTGAGCAGGTCGCCTCCGATGGCCCTGCAGAAATCCCGAGACTCGAACCAGGTCTTCTTCTGCTTTGTGTTCCTATTGTAGACCTTGAGGGCAGACAAGAAGTTCCTCCCATTTAAAGACTGCCAGCAAAACATGTCCAATCAGTGATGAGATTTTGATTCAACCAACCTGTTGAGTACACTGTAACTCTTTATACTCATCTGTTTGGTTGAAACAAAATCTTGGCCTGGATTTTTACTTTCTGAAAGGGAACATTCCTCCTCTGGAATTATAGCCACGCTTATGCCCCCCACCCTAAAAAAAATGGCCCTGCTTGACACACACAGGGAGGAGGAATTCCTTATAATTTGATCCCCCAGCTCTGGAAGTGTTTAGGCTACAGTGATGATGTCACGACAACTACTACTACACACTTTTGGAAAAATATGTCCATCCATCCATTTTCCAACCCGCTTAATCCAACTGGGTCACGGGGTGGAAAAATATAGATATGTGAAAATAAGTGTAGTTAAAGCCCCAGTGCTACCTACAAAATATTTAAGGAACAAAAAGGAATCGACGTGAACTAATGAGATACATATAGTAAAACTACAGGTTTGACCCTCCTTAAAATTTGCTGGACCCCCTCTCCAAATGCATTCCTGGCTATGGACCTGCAATGAGACACATGGAGCCTGGGATCATTAGGGGGTGGGGGGTGTCGTCAAGGGGCACACGATGTGAATGGGGGTATGAACATGATGTCGGAGCTCATTTACTCCCGGTTATGAGACATGCTATGTTTGCGTGCTGGGGTTTTCCAATCTGCACCTCCATTCCACAGCTCTGAACCAAGCCCTTGGCTTCACCTTATAGCAGTAGTTTCTGGTTCCCAGGGATCTCCACTGCAATGGGCAGGTGAGCGGTGGCGTGGTGGGCGGGGCCACCGTGGAGATGATCCCCTCTGCCAGATGCTTGCATATGTATTTCTGCTGGGTGGAGCAACTGATCACATCCCATAGGCCGGCGAGCATTCCGGTCGTCATGGCGACACAGCCCTGGTTTCTGTCTTTTTCCAGACACACGTCACCCCGAACCAAAGAAAATCTAGGTTAGGCGCCTTCCTGATGAAAAGTCTAGAAACACAGAAGCCAAGGCTAATAGAAGTTGTAGCACAAAGTGGACGACTGAGGTTCGCAGAAGCCTTTGCGAAAGAGCAGAAATAACCACAGAGAGACCGTGACATGGAGTCGCGCACCATGCATGAATCATATCTACGGAACTGTCGGGATAACAGCCCATGGGGGACGGTGTACCTGGCATCCCCACGTTGAAGTGAGTGAACTTCACATTCTTGGTGTTGGTCCACACGAAAGTGTGGCGGTCGGCGGCGTTCGACAGGCCGATCCAAAAGTACTTCTCTGGCCTCAGTCCCACCAAGCTGACGAGGTAGGCATTCTCATATCTGCAGATGAAAAGCAGGTTGGCATGAAAAAAATCAGATCCATCCCAACATAGACCCGCCTGCTCCTCATGATTCGTGCCGGTTTACCTATTGATGACGTCGATCAGGTATGAATTGCTGCCCTGGCACGTCTTTTTGGCCTCATCGAAGGTTTTCTTCTCGGAGCTAACGTAGTAGCAGTAAGCACCAAATCTGGTCCATCCCTAGAAGAAAGTTCAGTTAGATGGTCCTGCAATATTATCTGACATCCTGTCTGCTGTTGGGCAGCCGCATTTAGGCACAGGTCCATCGCTCCCTCTACAGTAGTGTTTCCCAACCCGGTCCTCAAGGAACCCTGGAAAGTCCATGTTTTTGCTCCCTCCCAGCTCCCAGCCAATCAGGAACACCGAATACCTGGTACAGGTATGCTGGGAGCTGAGAGGAAGCAAAAACGTGGACTGTCCAGAGTTCCCCGAAGACTGGGATGGGACACACTGCCCTAGAGTGTGAAGATCATACTATAGATGAGATTAAAGCAGTGAGATTTATTTATGAATGATATGTTAAAAAGCTTACGTCATTGTGTTTGTAGTTAACAAATATAAAAGGTCATCTTTGTAAATTATTAAAGAAGAAGCCTTCTGCTGTGCTACTGTTTTTCAAGATCCGATCCTATCCTATCCTATCCTACATTTACTTTCATTCACAACCTAATGCCTTGGGCAACTGTTGTTTAGTCAGCAGCCAAGGGTGGTTTCATCTCAGGAGCAAAGCCCACTGAAACAGGGAAAAATCTGGCCAAATCTTGTCATTCGTCGAAATACATCTCCACTCGTGGTACAGAAACAGCCAGGAAGGCGATTCCCTTTCAGCCGGCCTCCTGGGAACCATTTCAGGCATGATACCCCATTTACAAGCCATTTACAATATTTTGCATGGAAATTCACTGCTAAAGATGTTCCTGATTCCTAAAGTCCCTTGTAGGCGCTGAAATTCCCAGCAAGCTGAAAGCACCTGCAGTCAGGCAGGGAAGTGGCTGCTAACGGGGCTTGTTATGTCGCTTTATTCATAGCTGAAGCGCCCTGAGCAGTGTGATACAGGAAATTTTACCCTTCATACAGATAAAAATTCTAGCAAGGCCGTCTAGGTTAAATGCTCTGATGAAACAGGAACACAGAAAAGTCCCCAAACCATTAACAGTATAAATCCAGCTCTTCTTTCCCTCTGTGTACACAGCAGATACACATAATCAGAACCATTAGTGAATCATCCCCTTTAGAGTAGCAAGCTGGTTTGTAATATACATGTAAAAGGATTTCCTAGCATTTGTTATGTTCTGGGGATTGCAGCCAGCTTCTACAGACACCATAGCCAGCTGAGAATCAAATGCTTTAAATAGAGCTCCTTCAGAATGTAAACATTAGCTACATGACAAGGGCCAGGATCAGGGTACCCTTATGGAGGGAGCATAGATCTACACTTGGGAACTAGAGGTCATCTCACTTAGGCAATCTCACACAGAAACTCACAGGCTTGCAGCCCTCGGCCACAGTCACAGAGGTGTCTGTTTGCTTGGTGGATGCTTTCTTCTTACAGATATATCCAAACTCCTTCTCGCACAGGTGGTCTGTCCACTTTCCTTCCTGGGAATAAATGACATGGGGGGGGGGTATCTAATAAATCTAATGAAATATAATGAAAACGAACTGGTTAACAATTTCAAAGCTTTTACTCATATGTCCGTCTTGAACTTGGGTTTAAATAGCCAAATTTGTCAACTGAGTCAGAATTAACTTGTACAGATAGTCCCCAGCTTACAACCAAGATTTGTTCCCTAAGTCTGTCTTTAAGTCAAATTTGTATTTAAGTTGGAAGAATAATAATACAGTATATAATGATGATAACAGTGCAGTAATAGTAAATGGAATTACGCATGGTACAGTATTCGCAGAGCACGACAAAGTAATGTGTAGGTTCGTTAATACAAACCATGGTATTTAACTACAATTTTTATTTTAATAGACTTTATGGTAGTTTCATAAGTAAGATTTGTCCATAAGTTGGACGTTGTAAACGTGGGGACTGCCAGAAAACTATTCACTAGCTATCTTTTCTACTAACATAATTAACAGAACTATAACTATTTCACACTTTATATGATTCTTCTCCGATTATTACAGTACATGGACATCCAAGAATTTCAGTCTTGCCCCTTCATACAACCTACAGGTGATGTTTCCTTACTCTTTAACCAAAAGACATCATAACAAGCAATAATTTAGTCGACTTTTCCAAAATTTAATCAAGGGGGCACATTTTCCCCTCAGGTGTGAAGTGAACTGATAGGAACACAGCTCTGACAGGATGGGATAGCGGCGGGCACAGCTCTGACAGGAAGGGATAGCGGCGGGCACAGTTCTAACAGGAAGGAATAGCGACAGGCACAGCTCTGACAGGAAGGGATAGCGGCGGGCACAGTTCTAACAGGAAGGAATAGCGACAGGCACAGCTCTGACAGGAAGGGATAGCGGCGGGCACAG
>JAABNX020000104.1:810788-825049 GCA_015163995.2 Mormyrus lacerda | reverse complement strand
CTGGCCACAGTGGCAGAGGAAAGGACTCTGAACAAACTGCTGGCCATTATGGATAATGTCAGGCAGCCTCTGCACACCGTCATTAACAATCAGAGGAGTATGCACAGTGACAGGACACTACTCCTCAAATCCAGAACCAGCACTGTCATTAACAATCAGAGGAGTATGCTCTGTGACAGGATGCTGCTCCTCAAATCCAGAACCAGCACTGTCATTAACAACCAGAGGAGTATGCTCTGTGACAGGATGCTGCTCCTCAAATCCAGAACCAGCACCGTCATTAACAATCAGAGGAGTATGCTCTGTGACAGGATGCTGCTCCTCAAATCCAGAACCTACACCATCGTTAACAACCAGAGGAGTATGCTCTGTGACAGGACGCTACTCCTCAAATCCAGAACCGACACTGTCATTAACAACCAGAGGAGTATGCTCAGTGACAGGACGCTACTCCTCAAATCCAGAACCAGCACTGTCATTAACAATCAGAGGAGTATGCACAGTGACAGGACGCTACTCCTCAAATCCAGAACCTACACCATCGTTAACAACCAGAGGAGTATGCTCTGTGACAGGACGCTACTCCTCAAATCCAGAACCGACACTGTCATTAACAACCAGAGGAGTATGCTCAGTGACAGGACGCTACTCCTCAAATCCAGAACCAGCACTGTCATTAACAATCAGAGGAGTATGCACAGCGACAGGACGCTACTCCTCAAATCCAGAACCGACACTGTCATTAACAACCAGAGGAGTATGCACAGTGACAGGACGCTACTCCTCAAATCCAGAACCGACACTGTCATTAACAATCAGAGGAGTATGCACAGTGACAGGACGCTACTCCTCAAATCCAGAACCGACAGACATAGGGATTCCTTTGTCCCACATGCCATCAAACTGTTCAACTCCTCATTGGGGGGCAGGAGGGGGGACAGAAGGACATTTAATTGATTGTACAATAGACCAATTAACCTGTGCAATAATTATTTGTTACTACTATCATCCCACCGCTTTTTATTATTCTTTCCTATATTTTTAGCTTAATTGGATCTATCTATAGTATGTATGATTGGGATGATATTCAGTAATTACTGCCACATCTCCCTTTTCGTGTCATGAGTAATGTTTCTGATGTGCTACATTCTTGCATTATGTTTTGCTTAATTAGAAAGGCAGGAGAACACGCTATAACATTTAAAGGGTATCAAAGACGTGACCACTGAACCAGAACCAGTACAAGAAAAACGAGATTCGGATCAACGTCGAATCAAGGCACCCGACTGTCATTTAAGCCGAAAATACATCATTTTCCCAAGAAAAGCACAGAAGACCCACGGGAATGCTTCGAAAAAACCCAGACGCTTAATCTGAATGTCAAATCCTGGATGCAACATGATAACGCTGCTTTCTGGCTGGGCAAAATATCAACTGGGTGCACGAGGTTAATATCAAAGTAAATTTCCCGACAATCAACTAAAACTATCTGCGGCTCCAATTTATTGGAAAAGTGAGTAAAGTTGTAAATGTAACCATACACCTTGCGCAGCCAGTAACCCAGTGTATGGTTGTAGTTTCTTTTGTTACTTTTCTCTGCACAATGATGCCAAAAATCAAAACGGCAACTTAAATAAGAATAAAACTTACCTATTTGAAAAGTGAAGTGGAAAAAGTTGACAAGGCAGAAGAGTACGACCAGGGGACAGCGTCTCATGGTACCTGCTGCATAATTCTCCGCACGATCGATGATGAAAAGGCACTGCGGCTACCGCGATTTTAACAGGCCAAGGGAAGCTCTCTCCTAATGATCAGGTGCCACCATGGGTCAGACTGGGCGCAAGTCGAATCAGCCTCCCCCCTCTTAAAGCGGAGGAAGTGTCCCGTCAGGATGCAGCGGGGTTCGGACAGGATGAGGAGGGCATTTCCTCGTCTTGGAGCGAGAGGCCAGAGAGGTCGGTGGAGAGCAGAGAGAGGGCTGTCAGGTCCTGGAATGGAAACCACAGGACCAGCCCGATAGGGTCCGCATCGCACAGTTCCATGCTAGGCCAGAGGGGGGTGCTGTTTTCATTTAATAATGCCTCTGTCCTTTTATTTCTCATCATCAGATAAGAGGATCAGGGCCACCCACATGGGGGCAGAAAGGGGACAACTTTCAGAGACCCGGACGCTAGAGGGACATCGATCCGACAGCAGGCTCAGCAAATTTTTGCGTCCCTCCATCCCACCACCTTGGGATATTCAATCCGACGCTGACCAGGGGCCGCTATTCAAATTTCGTAAAGGATAACGCAAAATAAAAAAGAAAAAACCGCAGCTTATGTCACTCTGCAGCGAAGGCACACATCATCTCTCAGCTCTATTTAGAGCAAAACACATGGAGCATGTTCACTTTCTAGTTTCCCCCAGGTTGTAGAGGTATGTTGCCGTGACAGAACTGTCTCCTTACACCCCTGCGGTTGCTGGGTGCTCTGAACCAGAACCATATGATCACATACACGAGGACTTTACCTTCGTGAAAAATTCCCGGCAGTCAGGTATATTAAGCTTTTTCACTAGTTCCAGATCTACGCCTGGGTTCTTGATGAGGGTTCACAATAACTCAAGCTGCCCTCACACTCTGCTCAAGACGACATTTGACTTGAACATCGTTCCTCTGGTCAGAGCAGAATATTTTTTTTGCATTAAAATCACCTCACATTTTGATTTTGCTGCAAAATATTTGTTCATATATTGTTGTTTTGAGCAAGTCTGTTCAAAACAGAGGTGGACATTTCAGGTCCAGAAAGTAAAAAAAAGATTTTGTTTCAACAAACCACTAGAGTATTATATGACTGTGACTCTTTATGTGCAATTGGTTGGTTGAAATAAAATCCTGGTCTGGTTTTGTACTTTCTGGACCTGAAATTTCCACCTCTGGTTCAAAAAAACATAGCTGTTAACTTCTTTTATAATGAATTCATGAAGCCAGGTGCGCTCATGTTATAGCAGGTGGCCTGAAGGTGGCAGTAGATAGGACCCATCTAAGAAAACCAAAGGGGAGGAGTTTGTAGGATCACATGAGCTCTCTAGGCGCCCATGTGTCCTGGATGTTGATTGGTGGATTCACAGAAATAGAATTCATGTTCATGTTTGAAGTTTTGTATATTTAACCTTCGTCTCTGTTCTCATTAGACCCAGTCCCAGTCACCTTACTGGAGCGTTTTAACCTTTTATACTTACATAACCGCTTTTGTCCCGCTCATCCCATCCTATTTCCTGTTGCTATCCTGCACCTTTCCCCACATGGGATTAAAAATTTACCAGAAATCAGGAAGCCCGGCATTCATCTTGCAGAACAGCAAAACATTCTCGAAACACGGCTGTGATACATGATGATGCTACCTTCGGTAAGCTACTCTGCACGAGCGTGATAGTGATAGACTGCAGGATGTGCAAGAGAGGATGCACGAGTGCGAAGCTGCTGCATGCAAAGCTGTTAGGATCCACCATCTTCCATAACCCGATCCAGTCACAGTCCCTATAGAGGCATTAACATGCTTCTGCATTTATCTATCACCTAAGAGAACTATAAGAATAAAAAGGCTGTACAGACGCTCTTATACTTACGAACTTTCAGACATACAAACGTAGAGGACTCTAAATCCAAACTGCGTTAATCGGGCTCCTGTTTCCTGTCCGCAACATCAGATTTTTTCCCCTGTGTATACCATTAAACTAATGTCGAATAACGACTTGCGAACATTTCAAGTTACGAACGGCCGCTCGGAACATACCTTGTTCGTAAGTAGAGGAGCTTCTGGATATAAAAAGTAGAGTATGTTATATAAATAGTGACCATGCAGTGGTAATGATACAATATGTTTACCTCAATAAACAGCAGCATAAATAACATTAAACACATGGCCTAGTACCCTATGTTATTGCATTGCCAACTTAGAATGCATCCAGCAGGGACTGCAGAGATTTTATCCATCCATCCATTTTCTGTAACTACTTAAGCTATTCAGGGTAACAGGGAGTCCAGAGCCTATGGGCCCAAGGCAGGGAACAACCCAAGATGGGGCACCAACCCATCACAGGGCACACTTACACACGTAAAGGCCCTTTGGTAACTCAGATTAAATTCTGCACATTTTTTTGGACCATGTGGGGGAAACCCTTCAACGACACAGAGCCATGGCAGAGACTCAAACCCTGGGGCTAACCAATGCCCCACCAGCCTCAGCACGCTGCCCCAGCAGGTCTCATACTCCCATCCCCGCACCGCCGACAAGGTCATGTTGAGCTGGGAGTCCAGCAAAGTACGTGTCGTTGCACTCGATGATAGGAGGATGCAAACTTCACGAGCACTTTGGGATTGGAAATCGAACTCACAGTCCTGGGGGCGTGAGGCCGCCATGGATATCTCCAGCCTTACCATGCGGATGATTATGATACGTGGCTGTATAGAGAAACAGCAGAAAAATGGCAGTGATTTTCTAGTTGGGAAGAAGGCAGCTTCACAAAGCCTCAGCCACTTTTTGACAAAGATGCACTTCTCCGTTCTCCCCACAGGCCTCAAACAGCTTCCACGATTCCATTTAAAAGTTTCCCAATCCAGGCCTGGGGCGATTCCCCAGACAGTCCACGTTTTTCCTCTCACCCAGCTCCCAATCACACCTGTACTAGGAATTTCATGTTCTTGATTGGCTAGGAGGGATAAAAAGATGTAGACTGCCTGCGGGTTCCCCTGGACTGGGTTGAGAAACATCGCTTTATTCAAAGAAAATGCTTTGCATTAAAGAAATACATTTATTGACCAAGAATGTGGTAGAACATTGATTGTTTCTTTCAAATGAGGGGGTGGTGGTTGGTAAGGGTTTTGTTTGGGTGTAATTGATCTGTTTATGTATGGTTATGAATTCTAGGGGTTTTAGTGGCGCACCGAGACTAATTTAACAGTGTAGCTTTTGGAGATTATCTCAAAAGTCATCTGATTGGCCTTGGTGCCATCTTGGGCGGGTCTGAGGTGTTTGATTGACGGCCTCCCTGCAGCTTTCCCTGGTCATGTAAGAGGGTACCAGGTTCCAGGCCTGTTGTTAATGCTAGGCAGTATTAGCATGGTTAGGTGCCCATTACAAGGTTACTTTTAAATCTCATCAGCATCCAGTTGGCAATAACAAATTGGGGACAGCGTGTGTCTCAGTGGGCTAAGCCTATGTGCCTGTAAGCAGAAGGTTACTGGTTCAAACCCAGCCTAAGCATATTTAAACCTCAGCTGCCTGGACACCCCAACAAAGCAAGTTGAGGGAGGCATAAGTCGACAATTTCCCCACAAGGATCAATAATCATTATAATTATTTGATACAAAAAGCAGAAGATTGACTACGAATTCACCTCCTACATACTTTAACTATTTTTCTTAAATAGTCATGGTGACCCAGAGTCACATTACTGTTGTAAGTCTATTCTTATTAACTGCTGGACCCAAAAGAGGTTCATCTGTCTGTTCATCCTCAGCACCAGGGTTGGTCAACCAGCTAGGCGTGTGTGGAGTTTGCATGTCCTCCCTGTCATCACGGAGAATCTGCCAGGCTTTTGACCTGGCAGAAACTGACACTGGGAAACATCCTTAAGGTACAAACACCATTAATGTACCCCAATGGTACAAAAACATTCCCCAGAGTCCATTTCTGTACCTTAAAAGGTACAAGCACCTACAGCTAATGATACAGTATAACCTGCAGACCCTTGAGGGTACAGCCCCAGTGACAAGCAAAGGTACTCTTTATTCTGACAGCAGGGTAGCACGTGGGCTTTGGGCAGTACTGATAAGCCCTCATCCCAGGAGAAAGATGTCACAGATATTTATAGAAAGGCACAGACAAAATATATGCTTAAGCATATGTTTATTTTAAAATTCGATTCAGTGTAACATACCGGCATGACTCTAGCCAATAGAAAACCGAGGGTGAGCAGTTACAGAATGCTTTCCATTCAACTTCTCTGCAGGCTACAGTTAATGGAGAAGCCATTTCCTACAGTAAAAAAACCAGCCATAGACCACAGATCGCATGTGAATGGGGGGGGGGGGGGATTCTGTCTGTTTAAAAAACTAGATACAGACGCTCCTCTATTTCAAACTTATACTTACGAACTTTCAGACATACAGACAAAGAGGACTGTAAGTCCAAATTGTGTTCCTTGTGCTCCTGTTTCCTGTCTGCAACATCAATTTTTGTTTCTGCGCGCCAAATCCGCCTAGTACGACTTCTGGCCGCTACTCCGGCCGCTCAGCAGCGTAGCGTGCGTACTCCCAGCATCCTAGTTCATTGTATTTGCGTATACCCTTACAATGATGCTGAATAACGACTTACGAACATTTCAAGTTACGAATGGCCCTTTGAAATGCATCTCATTTGTAAATCGAGGAGCGTCTATATTTCCCAGCTTGGCATTTTTACCGAAATGCAATCATACTTCTATGAAAATGCTATTTCATTATATTAAGTTCAATAAATTATTTAAGAAAGTTATATTTGAAAATGTGACTTGTGTTGATCATATCAATGTATAATAATAATTTATTGTAAATGCTATTTTTTGTTTAATTATTTGGACGATTGGCTAGTGGTAAACTCCGAGTGTGACCTACTGTATGTTAATTAACTTCAGTGTTGGTTTGCATTAAATTATTTATACAGAAATTTTCTTGATTGCTCATCACTGCAATATTAACGATGCTCAGGCACAGGTCCGAGTGCCCCCCCCCCCTGTCAATTAAATCAGCAACATCCCAGACAAAAACAGCTTGGAGTGCAGAGTAAGCCGATTACGTAGCGTTCAGACTCTGGCTGCAAAACTGCTTTTAGCGTCTCTGAGCCTAAATGCTCCCATGAGTCATATGAAGCTACAAAACCGGTTCTCTCCTCTCACTTAAAACAGCCTCTGCGTGTTAAAGATTCTCAGCTTGGTCACAAAATTGAAGTAGAAGAAGGCCAGGGAGAGCAGCAGGTTCTTCACCAAGTATAGGAGTGGCGTCACAAAGCCAAAGATGGCAACCAAGCTGATGCGGATGAAGAGGAAAGGGACATCCTGCAGTGCAATCCCCAGTGTGGCCAGCAGGGGGCTCCCAGGCATGACAACAACCCTGAGTACTGACAGGTAGCTGGATATGTAGATGGGGAACACCCAACGTGAGTAGAAGATGACGGGGTGCATCGAGGCCCGTACCATCTCCACTGTGTCGAGCCAGAATAGGAAGCCATCCACGAAGACCTCGGCCCGGGAGTCACTTGCAGACAGGAAGCGGAGAGGCCCCGAGATTGCGTACTGCGGGGGGTAGTAGACTGGCAAGATGGTCGGCTGGGCCATCGGGCCTGAGCTGTTCTGTCTGCCATGGTTCCCAGACAGAGAGAGGCCGGGAATGGTGCCTGAATCGGGCCTGAAGTTCAAGCCTGCACTGTGCACCAGCCGGGATCCGGGAGTCTGTCTGCCATTGGTCACGTTCTGCTCGTGACTGCCACCCATCTGACCTGGCATGGCAACCCCTAGGGCCACAGCAGGCTGGGGGGACTGGGGTGACAGGGGCCCCACACTGGTCAGCATAGAGGAAGGAATGTTGTTGTCTCTCTGAGGAGGATGAACTGTCGAAGATAAAGGAGGGAAAACGGACAGCGGTATCTACAGGCCAGCACAGGAAGCGCACTGGAAGATTCAGCCCTGCCTCTGACTTTGACAGAGTTACAGAAGCCATTCTGCATGCTTCTTGCACATTGATGGTCCCCAGGAATCCTGGGGAACCCAGCATCTCGATCAACAGCAAAGTCAGCTGAATATTACACACATACATTTTACAAATGCCAGACTCCAAGGTGGAGGAGACGTGTTTCAGGATAAATGATGGCTCACTTGGTTAAGGGGCTTCATGCGAACTTTACACTTGACACAAAACCACCAACCTTGATGAGAAGGGTCTGAATTTGACCCAAAATGCTAGTGATTTTTGAAACCACTCTTTCCATTTGCTTTGAAATTCTTGCGTTTGCATCCAGCTGTGCGAGCAAAGGACAGAGAAGGGGACGGATGAAGAGAGAAAGAGAGCGCCCTCTCACCCTGGCCCGTGAGACGGCACTGGCGAATTCGCTCTGTGATGTCAATGCAAATGAGGGAGAGCAGGACCAATGAGACGGGGAGCTCTGTGAAGGCGTCAAGGCATAAGCCGCTGCTGATCTGTACCTGCGAGAGGGAATGGGGGCAGGAGGAGAGTAAAGGAAAATGACTTCGATTACCCAGTTTGGAGGGGGGGAGTTGAGGTTGAAGCGACAGGTATATCCTAAACGAGGCAAGGGGCAGATGCTGAACGAGGCAAGGGACTAATGCTAAAAGGGAAACAAGCTAACGCTAAACGAGCTGATAGGCGAATGAGGGTAGCGGAAACATATGGTACAGAGGGCTGTAAACCAGGTCAGCCTTGACTGATTTGGTCTAGCAGTGAAAAGTTGTTTGGGCCAGTATTGATGATGGATGCATTTCTCATGGTACTGTAGTTGAGGTCCCTGCATACTATCACTTTATTGCTACAGTATGTTCATAAACTAGCCTGTTAGCTGAAATGTGTGAATCACTTAATGGTATACAGGGCTGGGTTTGTGGTTTCTGGGGTCGTGATCAATATCATTCGAAAACCTTTTCCCAGATGCTCCAAAAACTAAACAAACACCTAATGAGTAGAGTCAGATTATCACAGTTAGTTAGCTGGTCAGCAGAACATGCTGCTTCACAATCTCCTAAATAAGGAACACATTTACTACATATGATGTGCAGTTTGTGGTCAACAGGGCACCCATGCAAAAGCAAGGTTTGAGTGCTGGGAAATATCACTGCTTATCTTGTATAACCCTTACGGTGATATATATCACTTCACTATAACCCTGAATAAGTGGTTATTGAAGATGGATGGATGGATAAACCTCTTCTGTGTTGCAGTTGAGCACATCTAAAATTTTCTGTTCTATTCCCATTTTCTGTTTTTTGATTGACAGGACTTCACAACACTGAAAGACAGGATCCTCGTCAGCTTGAATGCTGCCCCACGGGTGGGGGTGGTGGGGGCAGCGTAATTCAAAAGACGACTGGAAATTCCTTCCAACAAACATGCACAAAATAGCTGAAAGACAAAAATCCAACCTATTTAGCAAAAAAAAAAAAAAACAAAAAAACAGCAGCTGCTTGCATTTGTTTAGTCAGCCCCCGGCTGGTTTCCTCAGAGGAAAGTGCCCCCCCCGGGTGGGGGTCATCTGCAGTGGCCCCTTGTCATCCTCTTAGGAGGAGATAAAAGGCCATCTGTCTCAAGCTTTCTAACATATGAAACTTGTCAGTCTTGGGGCAACAAAGGGGGCGACAG
Source organism: Mormyrus lacerda (assembly GCA_015163995.2). Classification (NCBI taxonomy): domain Eukaryota; kingdom Metazoa; phylum Chordata; class Actinopteri; order Osteoglossiformes; family Mormyridae; genus Mormyrus; species Mormyrus lacerda. The sequence continues at coordinate 815,661 of JAABNX020000104.1, read as the reverse complement.
CAGACTGGCTTGTGAATCTCATCGTCCTTGGAATGCTGCTCTAGCCTGATGTGGGAAGGGGGTCAGGAGGCATACCGGGCCTCACATGATCGGCATTGTCCTCTCTACTCTGTGCTTAGCCATTTCCTGAGCTATGCTCAGCAAATTTTTGTGTCTGAAGAGTTCCAGCACTAAAAGTGCCAGATTATCCATGACCCCTTAAACACCAATACAGAGTGTCCCCACACTGGCCAACAGCGAGGTGTCCCCATGCTATCCAACGGTAGGTGAGCCCTTGAAAGCCAACATGTACTATAAGAGATTGAGTGCCTGTCCTGTCGAGTAAAAGACCAATATGATAATGCAACTGAATAATGAAGATTTGGGTTGGGGCTTTAATTCTAAGCTCCTGATTCTGTGCGTGCATATTTTCTCCATCTTTGTACAATTTTGACTTTCATTTGATAATCTGACTCCCTCCCTTGGCCCAAGAACATGAGGTTGGGGGAATCTGCCTCTAGGTGCTTTTCTTGTGGTGAGAAGGTCCCCGGAGGAATTAGAGGGGCCTTGTTCAAGGGCCCGGTGACATCACTCTGCCAACCCTTGGATTTGAATCTTCCCATCACAGGGGCATCAGTGTTACCCACCGAACCACACAGCACCTCTAACATGCCCTTGGGTGTGGTTGTAAGTGTCTGCCCTGCAGGAGACTAATAGTGTGTACATCTCTTGCTAGCAATGTGATGTTGGAGGTTAGGGAAGATGAATGGACGGATGATGACAGGATGGGAGAATATTCAAGCTGCACAGACAGAGCGGGGTAGGGGCCCACCTGGACCGACAGTAGAATGAACGGTGAGGGACGCATTGTATCGCGGCGTAGCATGAGCTAATAGTAAGGCGTTAACACAAATTAACCAAGGCTTCATTCAAGAAGGTTAAAGAAGGGCTCTGGTGACAGTGTGGAGCGAGGATAGCCATCGCAGACAGCAGCTATTAGACGGGACAAGAAAGACACAAAGACGTCCACGTTGTTACCTCAGCACTTGCGACGAGGAAGGCAAAGCATGGGAGCGTGGACAAGACCACGTAGGCCAGAGCCACCGGTCTCCTGAAAGACAAGAGTCAAAGGGCAGCGCATACGGGGAACGGCAATGGGACACCCCAACTGATCCAAGGGCGATGGGGGGGAACGTGGGCTGCCTTTGCTTTGTGCTTCTACAATTGGAAATTAAAACTCATACCTAAAATTTCTAATAGCATGAAAAAGGGAAGCAAAGGGAGTTAGTGGCATAGAAATGCGACCAGGAGATTGCCTGTTCAAACTACCGCTCTCCAGACAATCCTCCATTCTATTACCATCTACACCCACAGTTTTGTCTGTGAAGAGAACGTGAGGTCTGACTACCGTAATTATGGTTAAGTTGCGCTCTCTCATTTTTTGTTAGAGACAACCCCCATTATGATACCCAAATTTCTCTTTCCTTGATTTTCACCGGCCAAGGATTATTAAGGTTGTCACCATTCAAAATGACATCACTTGAAGCTGAATCTCATTTCTTGGCCTTTCCTGTTGACATCCACTTTGTCAAGTGATTGAAGTTGCCATCTTTCCTTCTCAGTCTTTTAAAAACAAATGTCAATCCCCCTACACAGTGTCATCCCTGCCATCACACTACACACAGCATCTCATCGAAGCCTAGCTTGTGTCTTTGCTTCCTCCATTAATGCCATAATTAGGCTAAAACCAGTTTACCATCACAACTTGTGTTTGTTTCCCGGTTGAGATGGAGCAAAAACCCCCCAAAACACCTTATTATTAGCCTGTTAGTGTTTTATCCAGGACATCCACCAACACAATGGAGCAAAAAGTGTCTCTCAAAAACAAAACGTCAGCACCCCCTAAAGCCCAAAACCATAACTGTCATGTTATGCATTGCCTTCTAAAGCAGCCTGAACTGTCAAGTGAGACATTTATTTTGCACAATGGTCCTTGCAGGGAGTTTTCATAGAGCACAGGTTGTCAGGACAGACTATCCCCCCAGAACATGCCTACACTTTCAACCAGGACCATTTCATTCAGCTCTGCATGAAGCCACTGGAAAGTTCTGCTCAAAGAACCCACGGACCGGCACATTTTACAGCCTCCCTCTGACTACAGGTTATTGTGTGGCCAAAGGCATTTTTCCTTTGAGTACGTATAAAATGCACTACACCCACGTACGCAGCTGGATATTTACGGCAGAAATGTAGCTTGACTACCACTGTAAAAACGACACGACTTATCTGTAAGTTCCTCCAGCATATAAGCTGGAAACACTTTGGCTGAGAGACTGATCACATAACATGCTGAGGTGACAATACATACATTTGTGTATGGGAGGCTCAACTAAGCTTGTCTTCAGTGAAAGAAATGTATGCTTGAAATCCTAATCTTAGGATGTGCGATAGCATGTTAAGCTTTTTCAGTTAATAGGGTCCCACGTTAACCTATTTTGGTCAGCAAGGAGTGTCCCCCCCCCCCCGTCAGAAAGACCCACCTACCGTACCATTGGAACATCCAGAAAATCATGGACCCCACTCACCACTTCTTCCTGCCGATCAAGAACCTCCTCTTCTTGAAGATCAGGTACTTCATGGGCACCCAGACCAGCAGTGCCACGGTGGTGACGTAGGCCAGAGAGGCAGCCACGATGAGCCAGTAGGGGGTGGTGGCATCACCTGAGAGCGTGGCACTGCTGCGGACGTGCCACACGATGGCCGCAAACTTCTGCATCACCACCAAGAGCGGCACGACCAGTGCACTGAACTGCAGCACCTCACACAGGGCCAATTTCACCATCTTCCTGGAGCCCATCCCTCCATCCAAACCCCCTGGTGCAGGAGGACAACCCGGGGGGGAGAGGAGATATTAAAAACAAGGCGTTGTGGAGCCGTCGCTCTACGCCAATCCCTGTCCCCTCATGGGCCCCAAATCATTGTTTCTACCTTCCAGCACTTTCTACACACTGGCTGCATGCTCAGCCGCTTATGTGGCAGCGGGCATTGTGTCCATGCTGGTGTGTCTGCCAACGGACGCAGCTATGCCGTCACACCGGGAGCTGTGGTATGATCCCAAATCAACGGACACTAAATGGATACGTACTGATGTCATTTTTACATTTATTTAGCAGACACTTTTATGCAAACATGAATATAATTGAGACAACAGGGTCAGCTAGTGCATGGATTAATTGGGGTTAAGGGCCATGCTCAGGGGCCCAATGCCGACCCTAGCATTTGAACCAGAACCCCCCCCCCCAACCACAGGACCAGCATCCTAAGTGGCTAAGCCACATATCTCCCAATTTATCAACATTAAATCCCTCTACTTTTTGCATATCGGTGTTCTTGCAGAAAGCCTGATGAGCGAGTTAATGTGAAACACTCGGAAGAATCTGTCAATCAAGGAAACAAACCAGTCAAAGCACAAGAACCACCAAACTATTTAGCCGAGCACAGGAACCTTTCGGTTTTAGTGGTCTGCAAAATCTGAAGTAGCTCAAAGAGTCCCTGAAATGGATTATCTGGTCTCCTTGATCAAAAAGATACCCTTAAAACACTATTTCCGGTCTTTCCGGCATGTTTAAAGGAGGAGAAACATACTAATGGTTGTAATCTCATTTTGGTCGCGATCTTCGAAGTGAGAATATTATGCAGAAACAGCACAAAACTGCAACACAGGTTATAATTAGAAGGAAAAAGAATTCAAAAAAACATTTAATTTTTCATTTTTAATCTTGGGAAGAAAAACACAGGCGTTTGAAGTCTTAATGCATTCATAACCCGATAACAGCTCCGTTTTCACAGGGATGGATTCACTCGAGGTCTACAGCAGAAAGCTGTTGGTGCTTCTCTTTAAATCTGCTCGCTCGTTTACAATACTACGACAAAGGTAATGCTAAAGACGGTACATGGCCGCCACGTGTACCGTTACTAAACACTGCCATCCAGTGGCAGTGAGGGGCATGTCCATTTACGCATAACACAGTGACAGCTGCCCCACCCCCCCCCAAAAAAAAAAAAGTCACTCCATAAGCTAAGGAGTACATGGGGCGAGGGGGGGGGGTACTGGACATTAATATACATAAATACAGTATGTTAATGACAGCGTGGACCAGTTCTAGAGGCATCTGGTACCATCCACAACCCTCCACCCAAAAGCTTCCAGTACACACAGACAGCTATACACAGTCCAGCTGATGTCCCCATTCAAATGAATTATTTACATTGTATCTCATACATTTAAACATTCCATACCACCCTTTCCAGAATTAGGGAATTTCTTATTCTAAGGGGAGCAGGAGCCATTCTCCATTCAGAGCATGAGATCTTCAGTTTGATATCCAACAGGGGGCGCAGTGGTTAATTAAAAAATGATATTCAGTTTGGCGCACAGGCCACTGAAGACATAGATAGATGAGATTCCTAGGAAGAACATCTGCTTGGGATAGCAGACCACACACCACACCATTTAGAATATCACTCCAAATCGTAACAAATACAATTAAATAAACCAACATTCACTATTTTTGTTTAAATTTAAAAAAAAAAAAAAAAAAAAAAAAAGCACAAGCCTCGTTTAATCCTCACCCCCCCTGAACCGACTACCATCTCCATCAGGTGCACAGCGGCAAACAATCAGCAGATCATTAGGAGACCACAGGATTTCCCAAGTCCAGGTAGACATTTCCTGTATACAAGGAATACTCATGGTCTATGTGCATCACAGATCATAAACAGCTCGCTCTACAATCTCTTCTCTACATTTTTACTCTTTATTAATGAAGAAAAAAAACAGAGACAAAATATATTAGTGGCGGGGGGGGGTTGCTAGAGATTTTAGGCCCCATGA
>JAABNX020000104.1:788620-810688 GCA_015163995.2 Mormyrus lacerda | reverse complement strand
CCCCCCCCCCCCCCCCCCCCCCCCCCCCCCCCCCAGCACTTAACTGTAACCGAATTCAACAGGTCGCTAAAAGTTCAAAGCATGCCAAATATGCAAAAACAGTTTTAAAAATGTTAATTTGAAGTCACTGGTCCTAACGCTGGACTCTTCACAGTTTGGTCGAAAAAACAAACAGTTAGGAACAAAAAAAAAAAATATATATAAAAACTAATTAATGTGCACATTATTCCTTACAGTCCATTAAATGCTTCAGGCAAACCATAGTTACAAAAGCATATCTACTGAAATGTATGTACGTTTCCTGCTGCTTTTAACTAGAGGAACACAGTGCAAGATCATCAGCCTTTTAATCAACATGTTACTTGAGTCTGTAGACAGATCGTCATACAAAAAGAAAAACAAAACTAAACAAAATCTGGACTCTTCCGCGCAGCATACATCACAAACGAACAGAAACTGAAAGCAGTACGGCACAATGTGGATACTGGTTTCCTTAGTTTCCCCACGATATATTTGAACTAGCAGCCACAACCTGACACGCTTCAAAAGAAAAAAAGTTACACATGCAGAAAGTCCGTAACAAGGCCGGCTTTGCACGGGCTGTTTAGTGCAATCATTTGTTTCCCAATCCGTAGCGTTTCTGCGGATAAGACAAAGCTGGACTTTGATGATCAGTTAGCAATGAAGGATCCCCATTACCAGAAAATGCGCACGCCGTACCTCAGACAAAGCACCGCGAAAACCATACATTTTTAATGACCGCATCCCAAACTACACAGACAAGTCGCCCCAGATGAATCGCCCCAGATGAATCCCACTCGTCCAAACCCCTGTACCACTAGTAGGCAGCGTTTCCCACAACAAAGATTCATCATTCCTCAACCAGAAACAGCTTCGGTCACTTAAGTCAATGTTCGCCACAGTGAGACTTTGAATAATTAAATATTAAAAGCCAGAACCTTCCCTAGTCATCGGGACTGTACAGGTAATACCTTAACGAAGAACAGGTTACAATCACTGCCAGTCTCTGAAACTGTAATAACCTAATACTGTGATAGATGCATGCGGGCAGCTGTTTGAGTAACACCTCAAATCTTAATAACCATCAACTGTTTCTCTTGCCCCTCTGCCTTTCACTCCACACTCTAAAAGGTGGGAAGCTTTGGCGCGATTCAGACCCTGCAGGCCCCTGAGGACAGGTACCCATAAGGTGTCCCTCAAGTTCTTTAGAGTTTGATGTGTTCTGGTCCAGATCTGCCGTGGTTACCCAATTCTGGCTACATTCGACAAGCGGATAACGGAGTTTAGCTCACGCGAGATTAAGGTGCTGTCCTGGAATGGAAACTGGAGACGCCACGCTGAATTTTACAGTATGTCCATCTCCAAGACAAAGGCTGAGACAAGGGAATATCACTCTCGTCATTCCCATAAAGCACAAACGGACACCAACTCATAGGTGCACAACAAATCCTGGTCCCTTAGTGCTCAAACTTCAAAGTGCAAATGAACCAGCACAGTCAGAATTCATTAATGGCCCATGCAATAGTGTTTATCATGTTCTTCCCAGAACCAGACAGGAAGTGATGTATTGGTTCACCAAAGAATACAGTTACAAGTTCGAGAAATGTGACTACGGGCATTATGGGGTACTCTAGATGAATAGTCGTTTCTTCACATTAGAACATTTCCCATAATGTTGTGCATTAAAATAATTTCATAACAGTAAAAAGAATCGAATATAAATTAAAATACACTACAAAAACAAGACAGCTATTTCTCATACAAAGTCACCATAATGTAAAATCAAAGAACACTGTTTAAAGCCATTAATGCCATACCTGGTTTGGTACCTGGGTCTGGCCAATCGACGACCAAAACTGGAGTCGACCCCCCAATGCTCGCACATGTACGGCATTTCCATGCGGCTTTTTCAATTTTATCTGTACTATCTGTACTTGCTGCCTTGATGTCAACTCTTTAGTAGAATCTCCTAAGATCTTGTGACGGTTACGATATGACATCCTAGTGTTATTAGATTCCTTTGACTAATTAGTGTTCCTTAGTAGGCGTGTGGGGTGGGGTGGGGGGGGGGGGCGGGTAGAACAAGAACAGAAACAAATCCTTAATGCCTTTTCCAGTTTGAACCAGTCAGGCAGCACTCGCTTCGAGTTGTACGGTACCAAAATCTACAGAGAGAAATGCCCTGACACCCCCTCCCCACTCCGAACACCCTTAAGATCTCAGCTCCTTCAACATTCGACACAGAGAAGCCAGAGCTCCAGTCCGGGGAGGGAGACATTGAGGGGCCCCTACAGCAAGGCCTTCTGGGTATACACTTGCTGTTGACCATCGGCGGACTGTGGGACGCCCTGGGGCACTACCGCTGCCCCGTTCAGGGAGGCCTCGTATTGTTGTAGGTCGGTGGGGGCCATCCCAGCAGGGGAGGGGCTGTAGGCAGCGGACACAGCCATGTAACCACTGGCTGGAGTGGAATTCATCATGATGCTGTAAAAAGGGGGGAGACCAGGAGGTCATGATGATTCGTCATCTGGTAAAAAGGGCGTGTACCTAGAGGACCCTCAGATGAACATGCCAAGATGACACCATTCACCTGGAAACCGGCTGGCCGGCAGGGGGCAGTGAGGGTAGCTGCTCTTGAGGCAAGGAGTACCCCGGTGCTCCGCCCACTGCGTACGTGCTGCCCTGGGGCTGACCTGGATATACCTGGGAAAGAAGAATGGGGGAGACCTTGAGTCATATGCCTGGGAGACCGGTGACACAGCAGTTAACCAGATTAACTAAACCATGGTGTTTGAACAAATAACATCACAATGGTTAACTAGTGCTGCCACAAGACTCAAATGTCAAAAAAGGTAGCATGTCTGAACCAGACTTCACGGTGGCTCAATTTGTTAGGGTCTCCCAGGAGTCAGGATGCCACGTCGATGATGTCAGTTAAAAGGTCAAAGATGTTGTACAATGTGGCCAAGAGTTCAGCAGGGTTCACAAGATAAGGAAGCCTTTGAGAAGCCAGTATTCAAGCCCCTCTGTCCCTTAGTTCCTTATGTGATCACACTAGTTACACAGAAATCACACCATGTACATAAACCGTTGTGTCCAGCCCCCACCCACCATTTTGCATTGTTCTGTGTTTCTATACCTTCAATACTGTGAAAACCCTTCTCTTGTCACTTGCTGTTTGTATGCTACCCCGTGGTTCTGGAGGACACCATTTCGCGCCACCGTAACCATATACGTGAATGGCACGACAAAACAGCCCAGTTGACTTGACTTGGTAGAGAGTTTATTGCAACTAGTTTAAGAAATATCTACCCTGCACTAGAGTAAATCAGTGTAAATACCTGGCACCCACCTGTGGAGACCCTGTGGCTACATAGTACTGTTGGGTCTGTGGCTTTCCATACATGGTGTATACGGGGTCTTCGTTCATCAGCTTGGCGTACAATGAGAGAGCCTCCATCACCTTCACGTTGAGATCTGACAACTCCGAGTGCTTCCTGGGGGAAGAAGGTCACAGCTTCGTCTTACCAAAGACCTCCACAACAGGAAAAATAAATCCTTAATCAAATCTGCACACAAACCATGTCTTCCCTATATATTTAAGGAGGGTGCAACAAACTACTTAAAACGGGATAAATATTCCCCAATCTTACCTGTCGATATCTTCCAGCTTCAGGTCAATAAGAGGGCCCATCTGGTTGCACGCAGCTTGAGGAAAGCATTCATGGATGAATATCACAGTGAAGGAGGGGTTTTGTTAAACCAGACTGGCAAGCAGAAGGTCAAGCCCCCAAGATGAAAGCCTGGGGGATGCCCTTTCGTTCCCAAGTTAACTGATAATAAATAAACAAACCATGTGTCTGTCTGTCAATGGTAAGCTCTTGGGAGGACCTCCCAGCTGGTAGGACTTACCTTCCAGGTGCAGAAGATCTGGAGGATCGGGTCGGTTATCTGTGGGGTCAGCACTCTGGATCATCTGTAACAACTGATCCATTTTTTCCTGCCAGAGACACCCGCAAGAAAGTACGTTAGATCAGATTGTTAATGTTTGCCCAGGTTCCCAAGGGGCCTCGAAATCCTTCACCCAAAGAACCCAGTGTGTGTGTGTGTGTGTGTGTGTGTGTGTGTGTGTGTGTCAGGAACTGGACAATGTAACTGGGCTATAGGCTTAATTTAAAGAACATGGCGGATGTGAACAGGAATCCGTTTGCACTGATATAAGCCAGCACCTTGTAACAGAGCCACTGAGAATTTAATTAGGCTGCCGGAACAAAACTGGGAAATCCAACTAAATCTCCAATAAGGAGGTTCTGGGATACAGATGTGGATGATATTAGTAGACGTGCCATTGATTCAAATAATGCCATATTATTATTCCTCAAATATATTGAAAATTAAAGATCTGTTGTCACTCATACAAGCATTGCTCAGGTTTGCAAGGGTATGAAACCAAAACGCTGGGGGGGGGGGAGATATGCTCATATTACAGAGACATCCTGAAATGGCCTGGAGAATGTTACTGGTACCCTGAAGTAGTAATGGGGGAAAAATGTATTGTGAATATTTTCAAGGAGACCTTCTCTCCCTTAATTAGTATCACATTTTCAGTTAACTAATCACTCAATCAGCTAGTTTAAATGTTTAATGGCATCGTATCACAGAAAAAAAGACCAAAGTGCTGTCTGAGGAGCTGAGAACTGAGCCAAGCGTGATCAAAGCAAAGACTATAAAACAATCTCCAAAGAGCTTGATGTTCCTGTGACAACAGTGGCAAGCATTACCAAGAAGTTTAAGGCTTATGGCACTGTAGCCACTTCACCCAAGGGTGTTGAATGGTGGAGAAAGAGCCAAGGCATTCCTCTAAACAAATCCAAGGTAAGCATCAAAATTCAGGGTACAAACGTTTCAAGTTGCACCATCTGGAGTAATCTGAACGAAAACGGGCTTCATGGCACTACACCAAGGATGACGACTCTTCTCAAACTGAGAAAGTTCGCCAATTTGCACATGAACAAGCTGCAGTCCTTCTGGGAGAATGTCCTTTGGACTGACAAAATGTAACTGGAGCTTTTGTGATAGATGACAGCCCCTGTGTGCTCACAGGAAAAAGCAGAGGCATACAAGGAGTCCACCACCATACCCACAGTGAAACATGGAGAGGGTCTGATGGTGGTTTTGGGGATGCTTTGCCACCTTTGGAACAGAATGTCTTGCAGCTGTGAATGGCAGAATGAGATTAGAGGAATATCAAGTCATTTTGGAAGGTGATGCACTGCCCAGTGTCTGGAAGCTGTCGCCGTCACAGGTCACAAGCCCTCCAGCAGGATAACGACCCAAAACACACCTGAGGAAGCATCCAAGTATGGAGGGCAGGCAACAATTAGACCATCTTGAAGAGGTCTGCCACGAATCCTGGTCCGAATCTAATTAAACATCCGTGGAAAGAGCTGAAATGGGCGGTTTGCAATAGGCACCCATCAGACCTGAGAGAGCTGGAGCAGCATCCGTAAAGAGAGTGAGTCAAACGACCCACTGAGGAGTGCAGAGATCTACAGAAAGCACTCGATAGCAGAAATCGTTTCCAAAGGATGTGCTGCGAATTAAAGTTATGGGTACCAATATTTATGTCCAGGTCATTTTTATTTTTAATTTTATTTTTTTGTGTGTTGTAAATCAAATATTAGGACTTTGTTCTAGTAAAATGACTAATTGGTCTAATAAAATGTATTTAAGTTTCAACTTTGTTCAGCGGCATTAGTTTTGTCAGAAAGGAAGTGGGAAACCAATATAATCGGCCACATGGGTACATCATGTAAGGTCTTCAAGGTACACAGGTATCAGATCAAACCAGGGGTTGAAAATAGGCATCTCTGAGGAGGAGGAAGACGACAAGCTAAATCGAATCCAGCACATTAACTGGTAGTGTTAGCAAAAGCTATATGATGATTCATGTTCATAAGCTAATCAAGCTGGAGTATACCATCTTCATTTAAAGATTACCACCAGACAAAATAATTTTTTCGTCCGTCTCTCACCTCGTCGATATATACCGGCTCAGGCTCGGGTTCAATGGTCTCCAGCTGGACCTCATCACTGAACTGCACAGTCTTCTTGTTTGTTTTTACTACATGGCGAGGGGGAGGGGCAAATCATTACTGGCAGCCAATCAGAAAAGATTTGCATGGGTGCTTGAGCTGGTACTCACTCATCTCAGGCTCGGCGGTGAGGTCTGCCGTTACGAAGTTGGAGGGGAATAGACCCACCCCTTGGTATGTTTCCCCCTTCCACCAGTTGGGGTCACTGTGATAAGATGATGGAAAAAAACAGCATTCTCCCATTCAAGAAAATATAGACCAGTGTAAAATATCTCCATTCTATCCGTTGCCTCGTTTCCACCAATACAGAACCAGTGCTGGGCTTCGGTTTCAAAACAGAACGGAATAGAAAGGTTATAGACAGAAGTGAAGAGTAAAGGTTAGTCTGCATTTTGTTTGTGTATTTTTGATCTGATTTGGATTTAAAGTTTTTACAAGCTGCCAAACCAGAAATGTTTTCAGAGTATGATTGGCTGCACCAAGAGTGGTATGGAAAGTGAAGACCCCCCACCCACCCCCCCCAAAAAAAAAAAAAAAAAAGTGAAGATATATCATGAAATATATATACACTAAAGGCCAGAAATTTGGGTCCGCCCTCCAACTAAGAAATAACAATACACTACTTTTTCAAAACTTTTATTACAAAGAAAAAGTACTTGAAATACTTAAACCAAAAGTAACAGACTGCCTTTCAGTATTTTATAGCTTGTAGTAATGCATTTAACCACAAATGCTGAAACTATAAATAATAAATGTTCATCTGAGGTGGCTTTTGTGGTGAGTCATACAAGCAATACTTTAAAAAAAATGTAATGGAGGCAGAAATTGCAGAGTATCAGATACACAAGAAGTGATGATTAGTTCTTCTAGATCAGGGTTATTCAAATCACGGTCCTCGAGGTCCGAGCACTGCTGGCTTTCCAGCTTTCCTGTACCTGTGAGCCAGGAGTGAACCCTCTGACCAATCAGAATCAGTAATTATTAAACTAACTACATGGGAGAACTGAAAACAAGGCCTGGATTTGGAATCGAGGCCCAGATTTGAAGAGCCCTATTCTAGACCTTCTAACTCGTGGAAATCCCTATCCATGTTGATGTACAAGGCATGGATCTCTGGGGATCAAAAATGGTCAGTATAATTTACATAATATCCATTCATGGAAAAAATACCCTATTTGCGATTTTACTTTGTTGACTTATTGAATCCTTGAATGGGTTTAATGGTAACACAGCTATTGATCAATGAGCTCCTGAATGGATGTGCAAGGATTTCTACCTGTCATCTAGGACGGTGATAATCTCCCCGGATTTGAACGTCAGCTCGTTGTCTTCTGCAGCCTCAAAGTCATAGATGGCCCTCACCTTGCGGCCCTCGACCTTGTGGTTGGTCACCAGGCTGGTGGTGCTGGGGTACAGGCCCGTGATGGGGGTCTGAGGCTGCCGTTGTTCCTTCAGGGACAACTCAATGGCTGAGGCGAAGGATGGGAGGAATGACAGTGGTATTGTGGTTTGGGAATGGGGTAAGCAGAGCCAAGACTCATCTCTTAACATCCCAGCAACCAAAGTATTATTTAGAAATGAATTAGTCTAACTTAACATATGGGCTAAGATATTTCTTTGGACCTCAAAGATAGAGACCTTGTATTTACCTTTGGCCAAATCTTCCTCCTCCTTTTTGTTGACAGTGGTAGTGGGGTCTTTAGCTACTAAAGCCGGACTCGCTTTGGCTTGCTCTGCTGCCTGAAACAAGACAGTCGAGAAGTTCAAATGTTTGACACGAGATAACCAGAGGTCCACAAACAAGCACAATGTGTCCCATCTTGAAAACAGCTGAAGGCCCACAAACCTGTGAGCCGGCTGTGGGGAAGGATACCCCTTGGTCCTTTAGGTTCTTAATCATGGCGGAGATCAAACTGAGCTGCGGGTCGTTCCGGAACTCCTCCGCCCACTCCACCATGAGCGCTTTCAGTTTCTCGCATACCTTTGGATGACCCTTGGGACAACAAGTGGGTGCTCATGTCAGTGATGCAAGCAGCTCCTCTCGTAAACAGACGTGTTCGAAAAGCTTCCGGGAAACTATTTCTGGAACTGGATAAGTGGTTGGAAGATGCACGTATTAAACCCCCACACCCTTCCCGAACACACACACACACACACACACACACACACACACACACACACAAACCATACCTTATTCAAAACATTGCTGACTTCACTTGCAAAGTCTCGGGAACAAACTTCTAGGTGGAAGATTTTACCACAGTTTGATACACATGCCCCAAGGAGCTACAGAAGACAAGGACAAAATGTTTTGAGTCATTTAAAGACAAAATAATATATTCATATTTTCATCTGGGACACAGTGCACTACCAGTGATTTGTTGCTTGTCCCAGAATTTTTGACCTATCTTTAATTCGGTCCTCTTATTTCAAGCTGAGAAAGAGTTCTACCCTAGTGAGGATCTTCAACTCACCGTCAGAGCCTGCATGGCGACGTGGGGGTCTTTGTGATTCAATCTCCTAATGATGGCCCGAAGGCACTCTTTCGGCCTAGGAACAAACAGAAGGAATAAGCAACAAACTGCATGTAAAACCCTCGTAACCAATGACTGTTGCATGACAAAAGCCAGCAGGGGGGTCAGGGATATCTGGGGTATTTCAGATCGCTCCCATCCCCACACCCCATATGGAACAAGTCAAGGTTTCTCCATTTCTCTGCTTTATTTTATCTACGAGCATTGCAAAGGGTGGAGTTGCAGGATAACATCCGTGTAACTAAAACCAAAGAACCATATCTACCCACAAGGGACTAGACAGTTCTCATCTTGAAGTCTGAAACAGCCACCCCCCCCCCAACAGAACAGAAGTGCTGACACACAACAGAGACCACTAAGTAGAATGAAAACGATTTGCATCAACATCATGCTTAATGGAATGACCGCAGTCTCAGAGCACCAGAACCCTTCAGCGCCGGAAATGCTGCCATTATTGCTCTGCCGAGTCATCAGACCTCATCGCAGGTTGCTGCCATACAAGATCCATGAGGCTGCTTTCATGAACAGCGAGCCCAATTTCAGGCCAACATTAACATTCAAGTTGAAATTCAATGTCAATGTTCATAAGACAGCCACCTTTGTGGCTGTAGCCCCTGCTAATCACTATCCCAAGGACTTTCTCTGAAGCCAGGCTAGTCGTAATTATTTCCAACTAAACCTGTCCCACGTTTACGTCTGTCAGCCAAGCATGAGTAAGCAAGAGTGGCCTCACATACATATCTAGGGTTGTGGGTTTGATACCCGCTTCCAGCTCTCTGTGCATAGTTTACATGTTCTCCTTATGTATACACAAGTTGTTTCCTACCAAAAACATTAAGTTTGGTGGAGTTGGGTGTCTTCAATTTGTCTATGGGGAGCGCAACTGGAAAAGTGGTTCTAGAAGGTAGATGAATGAATGGTAATCCATTTTGCATATCCCAGCAAGCTTGGGGCCAAAGCAGAGGAACACCATGGATGAGCGAGAAACATACTGGTGATGAACTAATCGAGGGTAAGTCTTTTTGCTTATTGACACAAACAGCCTGATCCTCCAAACAGCTCATCATACAAGAGCACATAAAGTCTGGAAGTTCATGTATTCTTTGATTAAGCATTATAACCTACACAATATTTAAATGTTTGAAATAAAGCTGTCACCACTTCTTAATTAAACTTGATTATTAAAAAAATGTACCGAATAAAATTTTCCTTCTCTAATAAATCGGCAGTATTAAGAAAGGAGAAATCTCCCACAAACACACCACAAGGTCCGTGAGCGAGTCCAACAGCAAGGACAAGAATGATCATGACTGTCTTGGAAAGTGCATGCAGACCTACAAAAACAGCAGCGGTGAACTTCGTTTTTCTTATTTAAAAAAAAACAAAAAAAAAAACAAGCATTTTAAATATCATTAAAGAGTGCATTCCACTACACCAGATACGGATTTTTGGTACTTCAAGAAAAGTTAGTCCTAGATGGGTTTGTGAGAAATTCATTTTGAACTCTTTTTTTTTGCTTTATAAGTACCCCAAATGCTGTGCTGCCCTAGTATATTATACAAAATACTTTATTTCTTGCCATGCCATCCTGGTCTTGTTGGATCTGTTCTTCCAACCAGATCACAGTTAAAGCTAGGATCTCTTCATTTAACGAGCATCCATTATTATTACGGTTTTCCTATTTCATTTATTGTTGTTTTCCCCGAGTTCATAACTTTTTTGCAAGACGGCAACTATGATGAATGTGTTCAGGAGGCAGGCTATTGCATAACCAGTTGACAAAGAAATCATTTTAAGTCCCACCCCAAAGTGCTAAATTACCTAAAAAAGTACCCCAGCTGGTTTGGTACTTTAGGTACTGAGACTTCTGGTACTTATCCTCGACTGGAAGTCGGTGGAAAAGGGAAAGAACGAAAAGTCCCATATCAAAAATACCGTATGGACGTGATGCAGTGCAAAAGTGCCCAAAATTGCGAAGCTTGCAATGTTTTCTTTCCTACGACCAAGTAAAAATGTACAGTACTGCATGTAGTTACTTTCATTACTGTACAGTTATTGTTATGTATTGTAAGTTTCTGATTTACCTACAAATTCAACTTAAAAACTAACTTAGGGAACAGAACTTGTTCGTAACAACTGCTCGATCAAATCGGCAGATTTCTAGACTAAATATTAGATCGATAGTGACACCCTTAGTATGATGTCATACATGGTGATTCCCAGAATGTCAGAAACAGCTTGGAATTTCCACACACCTTATTCAGCTCACTAACAAAATTACCAGGTTTAGTAGGTGTGTTTCAGCAGGGAAGTCTGCAAATTCTGTTGTAGACTGGCCCTCCAGCACCAGACCTGGGAAACTCTGCACTACATTGTCTAGAGCAGTGGTCTCTATTTATACAGTGAGAGCTACTTTTACAAAGAAAATAACCAGGGGAGCTATGCTCAGTCAGTGCCAAACATCCCACCTTAGGCATATTGATTACAGGGAGGCAGAAGAGGGCCAACTAGTGGCAAATTTCAGGAAATGCTGGAGCACCGCCGCTTTTTTAAAATACCGTCAAAATACCATATACCACAGTACAATGTCTGGAAGGTAATAAAAACTAAATGCTGCCAAAGCCTACTGAAGCCCTGATCAAAGCCCTGATACTAAGCCCTGATACTAAGCCCTGATACTAAGCCCTGATACTAACAAATTATACAAATAGGCGGGAATCAGTTTTGTCGGGTGGAGGGTGAAATGTCTGCATTGTTTTTCAGTATCGAATACAGTTCAGGAAAAAATCTGCGATCTATTAGGCATGTCTGAAAGTCTGACTGGTCTGTCTAGAGTTTACAGAGGATGGTGAGATGAACCAGAAAAAATCCAGTCAGTGGTATTTCTGTGGCTGAATGAGAGAAGTTAATCGAAGATGTCAGGGGTGAATGCCCAGACTTGTTAAAGCTAACCAGAAGACCACAAATGCAAAAGCAGCCAAGTACAACAGCATGCGCAGAAGTTGTTAACCTTGTGAAGTGGTTTGGAAAGCAAAAGAGGGTCTCACCTTGTACCAGCTGGGTGTACCCAATAAAGCGGCTACATACATGAATGGGTTTTAAAACAAAAAGGTAATAAAATTATTTAAAAAAAATACCATATTAATAACACACACAACAAAGCTGACAGATGTCAGAATGTTTACAATCAATCGGAGGATACAGGAATATTTTTTTACCTGGATTCAAGAGGCCTCAACTCAAAATTTAAAATAGCCGCCAACTAAAATGAAGCCTCCTAAACAGTATGACATTTCACATGCATTAAACTCACTGCAGTGTTCTTACACTCATTATGGTAACGGCTATAGGTCTGCAGAGCAAGTGTAGTCGGACAGCAATAAACTATAATCAAACACATTCAGCTTAAAATGTTATGAATCTGAAGGCATCCACATCCAGTTTTTGTGACTCTTCAGACATTAACTTAAAACGAAAAAAAATTATGTTCAAAAAAAACAAAACTAGCCCAGACAGACAACCATCAGGCAGTCGGTGTGAATTGATCACTCCCAGGGAAGAACCGTAACTGGGTGTAACCAGATTAGGAGTAGGCGGCTTGCTCTATATTTGGGGGGGGCCTGTCTGTGTCCTCGCTTTACACTATACCTCGCATGCAGCCTCAGGGGGCGGTGCTAATTTTAGAAGGTGCCTCGGTGCAGTTTCCCAACCCATTCCACCATGCGGGACCCAGCTTCTGGGCCTCCCACCCGGCCGTGACCACCGCCATGGCGACTCGCTGCCGAGTCAGGTGACCGCCTCAGCCAATCATACTCCCAGGGAATTCTCATGTTTTTTTTTTTGACAGTGCGGCTAGGAAAACGTGTTAAAGCAATCACTACCTACTAGGTCACTTCCTACGTTGGCTACCCCAACACAACACATAATGGCCGAACCTCCCAGAGCACCCCGATCCGAACAAAAACACAGACCCAAAATCAGCCCATCTATTTTAATAGTTTAAACATGGAAAAAAAATGTTTAGCTTGAAACATTATACTTCTCAGCTGCGTTGGCAAATAACCTTTTCTGGAGTATGTTCAACATGCATATTTTAATTTTTGTCGAGGGCAGTGACTGAATCTTCCATACTAGAAGAGAAAGGAAGGAATATTTTATGAAATTACTTTCTTCCCCAGCTGCCAGAACCCCCTTAACTTGTGATATCAAGACCATGAGCAACAAATCTTAGCCTCACACAAAAGAAAGGCACTTAAATTTAATTACTTAAAAATGTCTGATAAAGGGACGAACAATTGAAAAGGCGGGGACAGCCAGTCTCCGGAGCAACTGTGGGCAGTGGTGGCTTGATGGTTAGGGGAGTGCACTTGTAATCGAATCCCCCACCGGCAAATCATCACTAAGGTACCCTGAGTACCATCCCCAAGCACTGCTCCCCGGGCGCTGAATTAGCTGCCCCCTGCTATGTCACGAAAGTCACATACGGGTTAAAGGCAGAGGACACATTTCGTTGTTGTGTGGTGTGTTAACATTGACCACTAATCATCTAATTCTAACTGCAGGTTAAGGGCCGTGCTCAAGGGCCCAGCGGTGACATTACTCTGCTGACTATGGGATTTGAACCAGTAACCTTCTGATCACAAGCATAGAGGCCTTACCCACTGAGCCACTTTTTCATTCCCCCATAGAAGACATTTCTGGGGACTTCACAACCCAGCTTGTGACCTGTCAATCACAGACCACCAGCACTACACCTCACACAGTCAACAGTCAGGCAGACAACGTCTTCTTTTTGCCAAACCCAAACTCATCTATCAGACTGCCAGACAGAAGCGTGACTGGTCACTCCATGGGACACGTTTCCACTGGTGGCGTGCTTTACACAATTCCATCCGATGATTGGCATTGCGCTTGCGTGCAGCTCCTCAACCATGGCTGTCGATTACATGAAACTCCCAGTGCACTTTGTGTGGTGCGGTTAATGCCAGAGGAAGTTTGGAACTCTTCTACACGCTATGAGCCGCAGCGCACGGCGACCCCACTCTGCTGCTTTTGTGCTTGGCACTTTGTGGCTGACTTTCCTTCCATTTCACAACAGACGCTTTTATACACAAGTTCCGGGAACCCGGTCATGGTTTACAAGCTCCTGGGTTGTCTCGACCTGGAACTTTTGTAGTTGATAGCCACTTTCATGTATCATTTTCATATCATGATGAATAAGCATGGGAGACACAAAAAGTTTGTAAGTTAAACTTCACACAATTTCATACAAAACTACCCCATCCATGCAAAAAAAAAAAAAAAAAAAAAAAAAAAGAGGATAATTAGTTGTTGTTAATGTTTGGGGGGGGTGATCAATCGGCATCACTACATGACCCAGCCTTTTATTTATAATTTTACTTATATGACCCACGACATGTTCATGATTCTTACGAAATATAGCCAGGCGATCGATCCATACTTTTCAACAAAACAAAAATCGATGTAATGTTATCCTGCTAATAAGTGCTGGCAAGCTTCACCCCTAGAATCGGCAATATTAGTCAAGAGTATATTGGTTACCGATTGAATATCCCAATACAGAAATATGGAGATACATTTTTGTTTGCATTAAATTGATGCATTAAATGTAACTCGGGTAAAAAAATGCATCTGCTCAAATTTCTGTTCTGCTAATCCTCTCTTTTCGCTGCAATTCAGTGTAACTTCCAAGTTAGTGCCAGCGGTCAACCAATCAGCAAGTGGCCATTGTTCGAATGAAAAAGTACTCTAGAGTAGGTGTTAAAAAGGGTTCTGGAACTGGCTCCAGGGAACTACAATCAAGCAAAATTCAGGCAGTGTAAATACGGCAAGAGACAAGGGTTCAGGATAAATGTTCTGGCTCAAAAAAAAAAAAAAAAGTTCCAGCGATGTTCAAGTGCCAGTTAATACCACTTACAGTTAAGCTAGCAGGGAAGAAATTTCACTAACTGACTTCGCAAAGGAGGCATCCTATGACAGCACCGTGCCTGAATTCAAGGAGCTCTTCAGAATGACCCATTCATGTTTGAAAACCTGACTGCATGTCTAGGGGCTTGATTTTATACA
The DNA here is from genome assembly GCA_015163995.2 of Mormyrus lacerda. Taxonomy (NCBI): domain Eukaryota; kingdom Metazoa; phylum Chordata; class Actinopteri; order Osteoglossiformes; family Mormyridae; genus Mormyrus; species Mormyrus lacerda. Next base: position 795,951 of record JAABNX020000104.1, on the reverse strand, counting down.
CCTGCATAATGGTTCTGAATGCAATAGCTGAATTCTTTGGTCCATATAGCGCAACTCATAATAAACAGTTGATCACAATTCTATTTGTATTAAATGCTTCCTTCGTTATGACCTGTTTATACCCTGCTTTTTTTCCAAAACTGAGTCTTTCTACAATCCAAAAACACGAGCAGCCAGTTGACTTTAGACACCCAGAGGTGTTTTTCTCCCTACTTGGGGGTTCTTCTCCTCCATTGTCTTCTGGCATTCTTTCTTTCCTGTTTTCCTGTTTCATGGACCATATTGTATGAATGATGGAGCACTGAATTAGCCACACACTATTGTCAATGGCTTTGGGGCAACAGAGTTGTGAAAGGCGCTATATAAAGATAAACTGAACCGAATTCCAGAGCCCCGGAATGGACAGGTGTCAAAGACGGTGTCGACCCTGCAAATGCCTGCCCCCAAGAGCTGCAGGGTGGGGCTCTTTCTACAGGCTACTCCCAGGAGGTATCTGAGAAGTGACCCTTTAGATACCCGAATTAGATCCTCATCAGAAACCTGCAGGACCGTGGCTCTCACGGACAGGAACCAAATCCAGAGAGCTGGAAACCTGAAGCCCAACAGGCTTCAGGCCACCCAGGAAGGCACCCCCCCCGGGCACCTCCATGCAGCCGAAGAAACACCGCAGAAGCCAGCAGGGCCCGAGTCAGACTTACCCTGTGCGTGACTGTCCCACCTTATCACAGATGTCGAGAATGAGGCCCCAGTCCTCCGCTGTGTTCATCTCACTGGTGGCCTTTTCTGCAGAGGAGAGACACAGGAAGGCTTTACAGTTCAAAAAGCAGCCTAACAGCACCATTATGCACCAGATTAAGGGGCAGCTGCTCACCAGCCATTAGGCTCAAATTTCACCCGGTTAAATAGAAGCCTGGTTACTTTGTTTATTTGTATTAAAGTCCATAATTGAAGGATGCGGTCCTGATGGGGCTTTTATGGACGGGAGACAGGAATGAAAAGGAGGGGTAGCAAAGACACAGACAAGGGGGTTTGTGCATGTGGTGAGGCCAGCGTTACACCCTTTAATGCCATTAGGAAAAGGACACAAGTGAATTATGGGGGCAGGATTATCACACCCCCACCCAATCTTACACCATCAGTGCATAACAGAAAAAAAAATAAAGGAAAGACTCATATGACTACTACTACTACTAATAGCAATCATCTTCATCATCATCATCATCAATATCATCACCATCAATATCATCATCATCAATATCATCACCATCAATATCATCACCATCAATATCATCACCATCAATATCATCACCATCGTTGTCATAACTGAGCGCTGCACTGAAAGACCAAGAATTATACCAATTTCTGTAGCTGGTTACTTATCTTGCTAAACTATGTGACAGGGTCCCCCAGGGACCTGAACCAGTGTCCTCATCACTGCTACCCGCCAAACTTTCTGTGGGTGAGTCAGTTACACTTTTACTAACGGCAATAAAATGTACCAATAATCCAAGCCTGATAACAGAAAATATACAGGTGCCCCAAACATTAAACCACTTTTAAGACAGTTCAGCTTTTTAAGTAAAACACAGCAAGTAGATCTTGGGCCCTTACTGGTGACATGCAGTTACCACCCAGAAGTACCAATACAACAGACAAGCACACGCATAGTAGCAGAAAGACAAGCCCATCTCCAGTACGTAAACAGAACAGCATCACGGATGATCCAGAAGATTGCGATGAGCTCTGAGCACCACATCTACAGTCTTAAGCAGCCCATTTGTGTATGAACTTATTAATCCTACACCCATTTAACACAATTTGATTAAAGGCCATTTTCTAGAGCCACGATGTGTAAAATAGAGAGAACCACTTTGCCCCCCTGCTGACCTGCTGGACGCTTGTTCAAACTACGGACACTAAAGTCTGGATGAATCAAAGCATGCAGCTTCCGAAGGGATAGATAAAAGTGACACCGACTCAGGTCTGGTCTGAAAGCCGCCGTTTCCGGCAGCCACACGATGACAGCATTATAGAAAACTTATTGGAGCCACACTTGTGTTTAAACCAACATCATTTGTCGGCATTATACACAAGGCAAGCAGTCAGCAGACAAAGCTTAAATCCTATTAAAGGGCATAACTGTTGTACCTTTACACAAACAATTTAATAATGTTTAACCACAGCTGGGTGCCTGACACTATGGACTGCATATACATCCTCCTTGGACTTGGGAGTGAAAGTGCCACACCACCACCATGAGAGGGGTGGTTGGTTATAATGGAGAAATGGCAGAAGCCACCACCACAGCACCCCCAAGCCAAAAGGTCTCTGAGAAACAAAGACTATATATAAAGACCAATAAACGCCACACACTACCGTATATTATTTTTGAAGGATTCATCTTACTCACGTTTGATCTTAATTTATTAGTTAGATGACGAAGTTCCTGTGACCGAAAATAGCAAATGATGGGGGGACAAAAACAACACACACACACACATACAATAAAAACCGTTTATGGCCAGATGGGGGTTGGGGGAGCAAGGTGCGAAAGCCTGTTGTTTTTTAATGAGAAGAACAGCATTTCTTGATTTACTATCCAATATCCGCACCGTCACCGCGCACCCATGTACCCACCTACCCGGGTCGGCCGAGGGTGACATTTCTAGCCCCGTCCCGGGTGCGTTACCTTTACAGCCCGTTAACCGGGCGGCTTATTACCTACATGCTTTCCTTATTAATAGGACAGACACGCCGTATAACAAAATATATTATTAAAACGCCCGGCGGTGGGGATAAAGACCCCGTCGATAAAGACCCTCAGTCCGGAGCGGGGATAAAGACCCCCGATTCAGGCCGGGACAGGCGTGAAGAAAAACAAAACAAAAGCCGGGCGCCACTCACCCACATCGTGGTCAAACGGGTTGGAGGTGAAGAGAGGCATCGCGGAAAGCCTCGGCGGGGGGCTCCCCTCTCCGTGTGAGCGAAACTAGCGCACAAATAAAGGCGAAAATGACCACATAAATGAAGGAATATTGAAAATAAGAAGCGGACAAGCGGGGCTCCTCAGACTCTCCTGCGGCGGCGGCGGCGGCAAAGCATTCTGGGAAATGGGGTGTCTCTGGTTGCGCCTGGACGGCGCGGCTCGGCTTAATGTCGCTCCCTGTGCTATGACAGCCGTGCCTCTAGCGTGATTTAAAAATATTTATTTCTGTGCAATTTCGAGTAATAGGCGTGGCAGTTTTCTGTGAGGTGCCTACCGGTCCCCAGGCCGGAGCAGACGCAGGAATGATCCAACCCAGGGTCTGCTGATAACATCACATGACTGCGCAGCAATTAAAACTCTTGGGGCAAATATTTACCTTTGTTTTTTATGCATGGCTTTTAACGCAAATAAGTTATTTGATTAATTTCTTTCCTGTGTAATTACTCCAAGCACCAGTTTCTTTAAGAGAAGAAAAATATATGAAGGCATGGTAACTTTTGAAGGTATTTTATAATTATTGCAAAAGCTAAACAGGTATCATGAACTTAAAATTACCACCCAAGCAATACATTATAAATTATTATAGTATAGGCTACTATAGTATAGTATAATTCATTAACAGTCTGAGATAAATAACTCAATAATGTATTTTAAGTTTTCCGTTTCAAGAAATGTAAATAACAGGATTATAAGCCAGGAACTTGTGGAATTGTTGTAGATAATAAAAGTGTTACATTTTATTAGTTTGAGTAAGCAGTCTGCTACTGTAGCATCATGCTCCTGCTTTGCCAAATAAATAAATGTAAATGTAATTTAAATGTCTTTCAAGTTAAAGTTCAAGTTCAATAGTAGCAAAGATGACAAAGATGATGCTTGCATTACATTCCAGAAAAATAAGTATGAAGTACAGCTTGTTATCCAGTTCAGATTGTAAAATCCCAGACATGGGAATGGAATTTTATTTGTGGGGTTACAAAGAAAAAACAAAATCCTATTAATATATTACTCTTCATGAGCCTGTGAGTTAAGCAATAAACCCATGTCTCATCCCCATCCCGTTATAAAATTCTTTTAAATTTACTTATTTGCTGCATTTGTTTGAATGCCAACTCATAGAAAGACTAAATGACTATATGATTACTCATTATATCACTAAGTGCAAAAAAAGACACTTTTATTTCTTTAATTAAGCACAAGACAAATAAGATGGAAAAATTGAGTCACAGTAGGGCCATAAAAATGGTAATGAATGAAAATAGACATAAGAAAATTAATTATATTCTGTATTGCTTTTCCCTCTTATGGAACGCATACATACTCAATGGTTAGCCAACCCCCCCCGAAATCAAGAAGTTAATTTAATATTGTTGCCACCCACTATCAAAAATCTTGGGCCTGACCATCAGTTGGCACTGCTCTGGATGGGGTGGCATTTCATCACAGGGCACACACTCACAGCAGACAGCTCACAGCAGGGGTGGTCATCACATCACCTTACGCCACATGCCCTGTTCCCAAAGATCTATGGTATGGGCTTCGAATCAAAATATACCTAAGGCGACCACTTGTCTTCAGTTAGGCAAAGAATCCTTAGTGCAAATGCATAAAAACACTAAATAATTCAATTCAATGTATTTTTTATGCCGCATTTTCACAACATTGCAGTGTCTCAAAGTGTTTCACATTGTCCTTGCCCAGAAAAACCCCAGTGAGCAGCCAGAGGAGACAGTGACCAAGAAAAACTCCCGAGAAGGAAGAAACTTGGGAGGAACCAGAGTCAACGGGGGAGCCCATCCCCCGGGGGCTGGCAAACAACAACAAACAATTTTTCATTGATGAGCGATTCAATTTCAATTACGTAATTAATACAAAGACGTGCTGCATGTGTTGGCACGCTCACCGTTCAGTGAATATTTAAATCTGTCGTGCTCCTGAGTGGGCAGCACTGTCACCTTGCATCTCCGCAGGGTTGTGGGGTCGAATCCTGTCCCTGGTCTGTGTGTGTGTGTGGAGTCTTTTCTCCTAGTGTTGTTGTGGGGTTTGCTACAATTTCCAACCGGCAGTCCCAACATATTCAGATAGGCTAAGTGGCATCTGTAAATTTCTGTACATGTCCAAACTACTCCAGGTGTACCCTATCCAGCTGTCTCCAGACCCCCCAGCGAGAATTTCCCAGATAACCAGCTGGAATATGGATAGATGCCGACTCAGGCAAAGTGGGAATTCGGCCATTTGAACAATATATCCGTTGTTATGGCAATGATGTCCTACATTGTCACAGGTTACATAGGATCATTGTCCAATCCACGATTTTGCGTAATACTCTGCATTAAAGATTTTAAACTGAGCATTAGTCCAAACTGCTAACAGGAATTAATAAATATAGACATTAATAATTTCCATCTGCAGACAACATAGATTAATTTTTAAAATTCAGCAAGTATATAGCATTTAGTAAATCGAGCATATAAACAGGTGGATGGATGTGTGTTTTGATTGTTCTGAATGGACATACATTTTGGAACAGATTAACCATCTTACAATGCAAAATTAAAAGTTTTATAAATACTTTTACAATATTGACGTCATGAAGATTATTTTATAATGATTTGAGTTCAAATTCCTCTTACCTGCCTTTGATATCTTTAAAGGACTGGCACCCCAACTACACACACATTGAATGGATAGTCATCAACCTTGCCTGATGTCTAAAAGGGTGAATGTTTACTTTTCCAAGATAGTTTTCATCTATGCTTTAAGGCATCTGTTTTGCAAATGAAACTGAATACATAACCTTCACAGCAAATTCTCCCTGGAACTTGAATCTCCAACCTCATGGAAAGTCCTGCTGAAACACTGGAAAAATAAAATAAATATCACACTCTTTTTATTTTTCGCATATTTTCCATATAAACGCCATCGATTCAAATTCTTCAAAAATCCGTCAACTTTTTATCCAAAATGTACCCTCATCGCGTAGCTAGGGGGCAGTAAAGTACATCCATTCATGTAAACTACTCATTCCTGTATTAAAATGCTCTAAAAAGCACCGTGTGCATCTTATTATTTAAATTTCAAATCCCTACTTACCAAACGTAACCTATCAACCCACCTCTTGAATTCCTTAAATCATAATTATAAAAAAATTACCAATTACCAATAACTTGTGCAAAACGCCAAAAGACTGGTGACTTGATTTCTGCATTTATTTCATTCTTGGTGTTCACAGGACTCATATTAAAGTGCGACCATGCACCCACCTATGCATCCCCCAAATGCAGCATGCCGGTATGGGTTCGAAGCCCAAGGCTTAGTCCTCCTGTACACACTTCTCTAATAAGCTTTATCAGCTCATTCCTAGCCAGGCACCCGGTGTCGGGCCAGTAGTCCCGCGAGAAGGGCTCCGTGGCCACATGGACTCATGACCCCGCCGACCCCAAGCTCCAGCTGTCAGCTGCGCTCCCGCACCCCTCCCTACTGTCCCCGGTACCATGGCGTCCAGCGAGGAGGACGGTTCGGTGGAAGAGAAGGAGAACAACAACAAGAAGCGCAGCAAAAGCGCCATCGCTACCGCATGGCTCACGTTTTATAACATTACCATGACGGCCGGGTATGTCAGTCGTCTTTTTTATTATTAGTTCACTCCCTTCTGCTTGCTCACCATAGTTGTGCATATCGAAAGCACGCGTTGCTGTTTATAGGACCCGTATCTCCGACGCCGCGAGCGTTCGTTTTTCCGGAGCATTTCAGCATGTCTCATGGACAAGACACGGCTTATTGATCGATAAATCCGGCGGGATCCAAAGCACCCATGCATCCGTCTTGTCCCGTTCGGGAACGGCGTGATCCGCAAGAACACGCAGGGGGTTCTGCATGCACGGCCCCACCTGCGGGTTCTGCCTTTTCCAAATACGGTCGATTATAGGATCTAAGCGTCATGGCCCAGCGTCTGTCCGCTCAGTGATAAGTATAGACAGCGCTCTGGACACTGGAGCTTCGGGCTGAGACTGCGATCTGCTCGATTGGCAGAATTTCCCAGCTCCCTATTAAAATACGAATCGCGCCGGACTGTCAAAGTTTTACTTCTGACTCTTTTAATTAAAAACTGAACTTTGCATGTATGTATTATAAATGTATAGCCTAATTATCTTATTGTTACATGACTCAGAGTTAAGAGCCACGACTAACAACATTTGGGCTGGATCCGTAGTCTAGGTCGTAAAATGTATATCTTAAAGATCCAAACAAGACAATTAGACGAGCAATTTGAAACGTTTAAAATATTTGGAATAATCGGCATTTTAGCCAGTCGGTATTTAATTTCATTCTCTTATTTATTTATATA
>JAABNX020000104.1:768239-788520 GCA_015163995.2 Mormyrus lacerda | reverse complement strand
TATATATAGTTTTAATATTTCTTTAATAAAATTAAATAATTATATGAACTTAAAAAATTAAAGATAATGTAGGCAAATATCAATGATCCCCATATGTCTGACAAATCATCGTTTTATTTTAATTTTTGCACGCACGTTAAACGCACAAATAATAGGCCCTATGTAGGATCACACGTGAATAAATATTAGGCTTAACTAAGCGGCTTTTTTAGTTATGTATCCAGTTTCATTTGCAAAACAGATGCCTTAAATGTATGTAAACAAATCAATAACAAATGAATATGTTACTTTTAAAGCCAGACTGTTAATTCAGTCTTTTCATTTGGTCGTAGACCTACTTGGCTGCAGACAGTACAGTGATATAATGCATAACTATTATCCCACACTTTCCAGATATTTCATGCAGTTATATATTTGAATGTGGTGCAATGCTTTTGCGCATTTAACTGACTGATTCTTTTCAATCAATTACTGTTTCGAGGGTAGGGTTTTCAGTCATTAAGTCGTTAAATTAAGAGACAATTGGCACGATATGCACTCAGTTATTAAATTGAGGAACTCAGTAACAAATTATCATTTCGTAATAAAAAATAATGACCTGCAAACTATCTACTTAAGATAGATGAACATCTTTCTTTAGTTATTTTGCGAGTTCAGGGTCCAGCATTGAAGATGCATGTGCTATATCTGTGGAAGTACCCCCTTCTCATTGTAAAAGCATGTTGATAACTGCCTATGTAGCCTAATGAAAGGCTTGGTGTCGGAGCAGTATGGCAGGATACGCTGGGTAAAGGAAATTATTACCGGCCGATTTGGGCGCTGCTGCGTCACGCCGATATCGCTGAAACTGCTTAAGTGCAAGGATGTCGGCTGCAAGGCAAGAATGGCAGACAGAAAGTGTGCCCTTCCCTGGGTGATGAATTAAAGAAATCTGCAGCAACTCGCCAAAATTTAAGGCATTACAGGATGAAGCTGCAGCAACTCACTTAAAACACCTAACACTCTTTAATATATGCAAATGCAAAAGTATACAGTACATGCATCAAAACACATCACCGCATTCAACCATGGACAAGCTGATGTCCCAGTCCAGAGTCAACGCCGCGAGTTCTTAAAGCAGCATCTATGACAAGATCGCCAATTTTACTCATCCCATTAGGCATAAAACCAGTACGGATTATGATTCTCTTACTCAGGATAACAAAATGGCTGCCTGCAGTATACCAGCTTAAAGATAACTGCAGAGGAACAATGCTCCTAGCTGCCTGATAATTTTCATTTGCCTCTCTGCTAGCACCATAACTGTTGTCCGTTGACTGCGTATGTAACGCATGGTTTAGATCAGAATGCATTTGATTTCTGTTCCCATCATTTGATTTCCGACTTCGATATTTGGCAGATCGATATTTGTTCCATAGAAGGGCATCACTCCCTCTGCATCTGGGGGGGGGGGGGGGGGGTTGGTTGAATAAATACACGGCAAAAGGACAAACAAACATGGATGAGCCCCACTGAGAGCATTCAGCAAGTTTACTCCCTGCATACTCAGCTGTATACACAGGTGGCAGCCATGCTGGTCTGACCCTTGACCTACAGGCTTTGGAGGGAAATTTGGATGCATTTTTAACCTGGAAAAGGGGTTCGGTGTTTCCCCCCAAACCACAATTACATGTTGATGGGTGCTGATGTTGTCGTCCAGCTTTGGCCAGGGGTCTGCTTTCCGTATTCCAGTTTCCATCTGCATTCCGACAATGTGCTCTTCAGAATGACTGATGAATGCATGGCTTTTCTGATGGAAAAAGGGGATATTCCATGTGTTATTCAGTATTAGTAGTATTGTACAGGGCAATGTATTGATGCATTCCCGACGACTTTGAACTTGAAAATTTCCAGCCTCCCGCTTAAACAAGTATTATAGAACAGCTAAAGGGGCATGGATTCATTATGCAGATTCACACGAGTGAATGTTAATTCAGCTAGCATCTAATGCTAACTTAGACACGCTAGCAGAAATTAGCACACGGTAAAAAACAAACAAAAGTATACATGCATTTCTTTGGTTTTGTGTCGCTGTCGCTCCACGAGCCAACGCTCGTGCAGTGGAAAACCAAAGTGAGCTGGAACCATGTTGCAGTTACTCTCTCTTCACCTCTGCTTTAAGTTCATAACAACAATCAATGGAGGACAAAGGGAGATTTTGTTAGTGCCCTCCCTTTAAAATGGCATGCTGGCTCATTGGATAGTTCTATAACCACATTTACAGTATAACCACATTCCTCCTGGGGTGTGTGTTGAATTCCGCCCCCAGCTGTCAGGATTGGTCCCTGCCTTGTTTTGCTCTGTTTGTTGTTTGGCCAGTAGGTGTCGCTGGCCATCCTGTTCTTTCCTCTGTGTTTCCCTAGGTCTAGCTCATTTCACAGTCCCTATTGTTTTCCTCTGCTCTCCATGAGGCTGAATAGGCTGAGCACTATGCATTCTTCATCATTGTAGGTTCTCGGTTGGCCAGAGACCAGCCTCATTAGCATTAGCAATTATTTTTTTTGTTCTCCCCATGTTATTATCTTCTTGTGTTTCACTTTTGGTCCTTGTTTTGTACCTTTGTTCTAGGTTAGTCATACCTGTATCTAGTTTTGAGGTTATGTCCTGTGTCACTGATGTTCTTGGTAATGACCTTCATCTCTTCCCTGTAGCTCCTAGTCTTTAATGTGTATAATCAGTAATGGCCCACACCTGTCCTCTGTCATGCCCTCATCACCTGTTCATATCTGTGCCTGTTCCTCATGGTCATTATATGTGTTACCTGCCAGAGTATGTGTGTTTTGCTTGTGATTCCCCGAACATGTTTGCTGTTAGTTGTTGCTTGCTACTTACCCCGTTTCGAGCCTGTGTGTCCCCTCCGTGTCCCCTCTGTGTCCCCTGTGTGTCCCCTCTGTGTCCCCTGTGTGTCCCCTCTGTGTTTAGCTCTTATCTACCTCCTTGGTTTTAACCCCTCGTGATCCAATTTGTTTCTTGTTCTTTTGAATTTAATAAAGTTCTCTGTGCTTGTAAGCCACAAGTAGACAAGTGTTGTCCATCATGCCCCATCAGGACACCCAGGTCAATTCTAACACCCCCACAGTTTGTGTGCCCGTGATTGGTTGGTGTCCCCCTGCCTCCTGCCCTGTGCATCCTGGGATTGGCTCATCACAACCCCACGCTGAACAAGCATTTACAGAAAAAAGGAAGTCATTTTCATAACAGGACAGTTTAAGTTCAGCTTCATCATCGTATTATACCCAAGCATGAGCTGAGCTGTACACTGGCCAACATTCCGGAAAGTTCCCTCAGTGGAATCTCCACAAATGGATTCATTTCTATGGGAGCCCTAGGCTGACATCCACATGGACACTCAGATGTTGCCGATTTAAATGACTATTCCATTCTTTGTTGAGGCGGGATGAGGTGCTGATCTTTCCGGAGCCCTAAGCCAGGGCACAGGTTTGGTTTCACCGTTGGTGGGGGCTAAATCAGCCCTGAATCCCCCCATCCCCATAAACATACACAGTATTCCCACAATTGGTTGGACATGTCCTTACCATCCATAATTCCATACCCAAATCTACACTCTTAGCCTTAGGCTAGACAGTGGTCTTCTGAGCCCTGCATGACGCATGAATGAGGGTATCCCCTCTGTTGTGCTCCTCCAATAGGTGGCTGGTGTTGGCAGTAGCGATGGCCAGGTTTTATATCCAGAAGGGGAATCACCGAGGGCTCTATAAAAGTATATCCAGGACACTGAAGTTCTTCCAGACGTTTGCGCTGCTTGAGGTAAGAGCTATGTTTTTGAGGTGAGACTCCCCAGGAATTGTGACTCGATAGAGATGTCGCATTGCTTGAGTAGAGATGGATATGTAAGAAACAAGCAGACAGAGGAAAATGTGCAGGGAATCCACGGGCTATTCTGGGATGTTTTTAAGGTGGGAGGCATAGGAGGGACCGTACTTCATAGAGAGGCGCCAACCTTATCATTAGCCAATGATATGTTTTGACTCTGTGAATGATGGGAGGGGGCACTTCAGGGTCCAATCAGCTTTCGGTTCTGGTAGGTGCCCCTGTGGCCCAACCACTGTATACATCCCAGAGGGAATCATGGGAGCTGAAACAGGAAGTGACTGCGCCTGCCTGCCACTTACTGCAAAGATGGAGATGGGGCTCTGTTTACTTTCATGGTTTGGTCATTTTAGCCCCCACTCTGACTGGGGATTTTGGTAGGTTCTCATTTCAGACTTGATGGAAGGAGCTTTCATTCCCATCCAGACCTGCTGTGTCCCCAGGGGTCACCAGCTCTGCACTTTAAAAATCACGCGATGGCCCACATTCATTGTATCTCATGGAAGGCCACGATTCTTGTGTGGCAGAGTTGCAGATCCCAGGATGAGGGCCTTGGCCATTGCTGCCATCAGTGGTTGTGGGTGGAAATTCACCAGATGAGCGGTGAATGAGTGGGTGGATTCAGACTTTGTCGGCTCAGGGATGGAAGTAACTGCAGAGGGTCTCTGTCTAATCAAATGGGTACGCATATTAATAAGCACCCCGATGTTTAGTCATTTGTCTTTGGATGCTGATATGAAAGAAATGTAAAATCTTGTAATTAAACAGTAAACAGGATTTCAGATAGCAAAACCATTCAGTTATTTTCAAAGCAAAATTATTAGCATGGTATAACCTGAACGAAGCTTAGGGGCATCCGGTTGGGTGATGATTTTCACGAGGTGATTTTCAATTAAAATTAACAGCCATATGCTAATTTTGAGTGAATTTTAATGCTGTATCGTCTTTTTCAGGTCGTTCATTGTGCCGTTGGTACGTAACCTGAACACTATTCACACCCGCATTCATGTTTATATTTCATGTACATTAGATATTTAATGTTTTTTTTCTTTCTTTTTTTTAAATATATTATGCGTATGTATGTATTTGTGATCTTTTTGACGTGTTTTATTTCTTTAAGGGATTGTGCGTACCTCTGTGATTGTGACTGGGGTCCAAGTGTGTTCCAGAATATTCATGGTTTGGTTCGTCACTAACAGCATTAAACAGGTGATTTAAAAAAATGTTTTACAAACTTTTAAACACTGTAGTCACCATATTCGTAATAAACCTTTCATTTTCTAGAATATACTTCCTGGTGGGAATTGTTAATGACAAACAGATAAACAATAGTTTAATGTTACAGAATATTACTTCCAAACATGATCTGCATGTGTGGGCACTACAAAGGTTTATAAGACAAAGTAAGGTGATGCTTGTACAAGTCAATGATTTGCTATACTAAAGTCGCTATAATAAATCTTTCGTGGTTCGTTAATGTGACACATTTGTGCTGAAAAATCCTGCCTAGAACTGTTAATATGGTTTTGATAGCATTATGAAATCTGAAAAAAATATATATTTTCCTAAAATTTTAAGCATGAATAAATGGTGAGTATACGATGTTTTATTGATTGTAGGTAATTTCCCACTCAACCTGGAAACTGGTGATTGGATCTGCATAAAAATTAGTAGGCTGCGCTGGCCAATGGCAGGAGGCCTCCCCTTCATTCCTGCAGACCTGTTGGCTAATGTACACATGTGTCGTTTATTTTATTCCAACCACTTTCCCAATTTTCCCTCTATCCGCTGACTGTTATCGGAAGATCCAGAACGAAGAGAGTGTTGTCCTTTTCCTGGTCGTGTGGACGGTGACAGAAATTACCAGATATTCCTTCTATACATTCAGCTTGCTCAACCACCTGCCATACTTCATCAAATGGGCCAGGTGCAGAGGAGATGTGGATGAATGGGCTCACCTGATTGGCCGTTTGTCTTGCTTTTGCTGGTTGGCCAGTCTGAGTGATTGGAGAACTGAGGCTTTGACACTGAAGTGAGGGGGAGAGTCCCATGTACTGTCAACAGATACTTGGTTTTTACCCAAGGGAAGCCAAAAAGTAACCCCTGGGGGGTGGGTTAACACAGTTAGTGGTTTAGTGCACATTAATCTCACCCATGGTGGGTTTCGGAAGCCTCAATTGCTCCCATTGCTATTGGTTAGCCTATTTGCACGCTTTATAATTTTCTTTGCATTTGCATGGGCTGCTAAGAAAAGTACTTATGGGCTGGTTTGCAAGTTAGCATTATGTGACCAAAATGACAACGCTGAACCTACCATACTTGCCACAAAGATTGTCTGCACAAATCTCTTACTTTTCTGCATCACTTGAAATGGTACAGGCTTCTGGAAGAAATTGTGTTTTTATCGTAATGCAGGGTACAAGCCATGCAGGCTTTGACTTGGTTCATATTGGATGGGGGAGGGGAGAACTTCCTATACTCAGTAAGGAAAGGCACCCCTCATGATACTCATTTTCCTTTACTCAGGAAGGAAAGTCACCCCTCATGATACTCATTTTCCTATACTCAGGAAGGAAAGTCACCCCTCATGATACCCATTTTCCTATACTAAGTAAGGAAAGGCACCCCTCATGATACTCATTTTCCTATACTCAGTAAGGAAAGGCACCCCTCATGATACTCATTTTCCTATACTCAGGAAGGAAAGTCACCCCTCATGATACTCATTTCTCTATACTCAGTAAGGAAAGTCACCCCTCATGATACTCATTTTCAGGTGAGCAGTTTGATTTGCTTAGCACTGTTCGATTTCCTGGAGGTGTAGGAAGTATCCCCCTCCCCCAGCTAATGCAAATCGAGTCAAAGCCTGCATGGCTTAAAGAGTCACTGCAGGGCTCCCATAGTTAGTTCTTTAGCAGAACATGCCGCTTCAGCATCTCCTTAATAAGGAACGCGTTTATTTAAAGTTTAGTGTAGTGACTGTTTGTGGTCGCCAGGGGGCCTCAAACCCTTGAGTGGTGGTAAATGCCCCAGGAATGAATAGCCCCAGATCACTTAGCCCTGACATGAGTCTCTGATTGCTTTAAGACTTAATCTCATTTATTAGTTTGAGGTTTCAGTGATTCTGAGCAATTCTGGGAAATTCTGGGAAATTGGAATCACTCTGCAGACGCTTCCCATGGCGACTCAGAGTGTCCCGCAGGCTTATAGCCAGAAGGAGGATGGCTTAGAGGCCAAATGTCTGTCTGATGTTCTGGAACGGAGTGGACTATGAGATCCTTTGGGATTCCCAGCAAATTGACCAGCATCATACAAACCTCCGATGATCCATAAATTTAAGTTCCTTTCCAACTTCAATGACACCTCTTTAGGTGGTCATCTGGGATGGGTGAGGACCCCTGAGGATACTCGAGGTCTGCTGGTGACGTCCTGTCAGATGCGACGATGAGGAAGCCTGCTGGGAACTCCAAGCCAGGGCTGGGACTCAAAGTTAATAGGAAGACATGAGGTTGTTGGTAGTGGTTAATTATTTTACTGGGTGATCAAAGTTATTACCCCTCAGAGACAATAAATCTCACCATCTATGCAGGGTCCTAATTCCAGAGATTGTTCTATATAGTTTCTGATTAAGGGCCCTCAACTCACCAGCCTACTCTTGACTGACCCCTGCTGGAAGTGTGTGTGGGAGGGTTATACATCAATAAATCACCAATTTATATCGAGAATGTTACCATTAAAGGGATCATGTTTATCCTGTGTGGGTGAGAGGCACCAGGATTGCATCAAGGGTCTACCGGAGTTTCAGAACGTCATAAAAGCATCTACCCGTGTTCAGTTCAATGCAAGTGGTGACCTTTAACAATGACATGACAGGAGATAGCACAACACTGATGTCACAGGGACAGCACTTTGTGCTGGAACCTCAGGCTGGCTTCCGGATCATTCCGTGATATTATTGGCCACTCCTGCTCCTTAGTGAGTCCATCTTCAAGTTGTGCCCCCGCGAGGGTTTCATGTTCTGTCACTCCCTTTTTTAAAGCCGGTCCATTTTGGGCATGGAATTCTCCATCCACCATCACCATGAATCTGATTCCCTAGTAAAGACTAGATCCTGCCCAAATATAGCACCATCACTAGTCAATCGCAAATGGTGTTTTTTAATTTTATTTTTAAGTTTCTCTGATGTTTGAAAACACAGATTCGCATCCATAACCTGTAGGAAAAATGTCTAGAATGTTCTAATGAGGGTGGTAACGCAGCCATGTTTTTTGAACATGTGTGAACACTAACAGACAGACCCCGAAATGGCAGTTGTACTAAATAACCAACAGTTATGTTTATTTGACCTGGCAGTTTATTGTGATCCGTGTTTAGGTACCCAACTGTAGAGCTTCTCCTGGGATGCTGGTAATATTTCTGCCTCTGGTGGAGTGTGTTAAAAGATGCCAAAAGTAGGCTAAAAGTAGGCCATAGATGGCCCCAGAGTTGGGGGCTGTTGAGCCGTTGGGAGCAAGGACAGGTCTGCTGTTTCTGGGACCCCACTCAATTGACCATTTTGGGGGGGGGGGGGGCCTGCATCCCAAGTGTAATGGCTGTTTCTGCCATCAACAGGGGGCACAAATGCATGGCTTGAGTGACTGGTACTCAGAACACTGGTAGGAGATTTTAGGGCCCAAGTTCTAGACCCCAGGAGAAGAAGCTATTGTTGGGATTCCAGGATGGCACTGGATCCTAACTAGTTGTGTCAGATAAATAAAATTAACACCAGTCTCTCCCCATATGTCAGGTACAACATGTTTATTGTGATGTACCCGCTGGGCGTGGCTGGAGAACTCACAACCATATACACGGCGCTGCCATACGTGCGCAAGTCCGGAATGTTCTCTATGCGGCTCCCCAACAAATATAACGTCTCTTTTGACTACTACATCTTCCTCATCATCATCATGCTCTCATACATCCCATGTAAGTGTTGCTATTTTGTGCTAAAATAAATGAATTTGACATCAGAAAATGTGGACAGCCAGCAGTTACAAATAAAAGTCTCACTTTAGTTTTAAATTGCAGTGTAAAGATAACGTTAAAGTTAAAATTATATAACAATGACAAAAATAACAATAGTAGTAGCAGTAAAACGACAATAATGTCATGCAATACAATATAATCCATAATCATACATATATAATATACACATAATTAACATAAGCAATAATAAAATTAATAAATATATAAATGATAATGTTAATGGATAATAATAATAATAATAATAATAATGCATTTGAAGTTAACAGATGTACCTTCCATCTATGGTTTAATATTAAATACTAAATGAAAAATTAAGTGTGTCCCCCCCCCTTCCCCCCCAGTGTTCCCCCAGCTGTATTTCCACATGCTCCGTCAAAGGAGAAAGGTACTTCACGGGGAGGTGATCGTGGAGAAGGACGACTAGAGCAGTCTGGTGCCGTGCCCAGCTTCCGACAGCAGGGGCGATACCGTGCGACGGAGGAGGGCAAACCACCACCACCGATAGCAGCAGCGTCTCTGTCGCCAGCCAATCAGCAAGCGTGCTTCGATAATAAATATCTGTGCATGAAAACATACGGATTCTTTAAATTATTTTGAACGTTCCACTGAACACCGAAACGTCCTGTGGCTCTTCTGTAAAGTCAAAGCAAGAGGAAAGGCAGGGATGGTAGATTGTGCTCCTTAGTCCAACTGAAGCTAACATTTCTTGTATTTTAAGGAGACCTGATACAAAGGTGAATATTGCAGGGTTTTTCATAAACTTGCTAAACTTCCATCAACCAGTCAGAAATGGTTGTCATGGTTACAAACAGGAGCCAGAGACGAATAACTGTTAATGGGTACACGGTTTACTTACTGCCTTCTGGTGCTTTCTCTTTGCTTTTGCCCATTTGCTTTGCTTATTGTAATGTTTACAAATCTCAACCAAAACTAACCAAATATTAGAGCACCCCTATTGTGCAGCCATGAGTATGTGGATTTGAAACGGCAGCAGCAAATCAACCTGAAGGCATACTTTTGTTCTTTGGCAGTCAGTGACGCTATTGCCCTCCTGACCCGTAGGGGGTGATGTGTACTCACTAAAAGGTTGATCAATTGCTGCCCAATAGACACAGGAGTCTAATGGGTGTTTAGCAAAATTTACAGACATATAGAGAAGAAAATGACAAAATATTGGGAATGAATCTGTCTATCTATCTATCTATCTATCTATCTGTCTATCCATCTATCTGTCTGTCTGTCTGTCAGTCATCTCTTTCCTATCATATCCATCTCAAAGACATTACTTTCGTTCCAGATGCTAATTAAACTGACGCCTGTCTAAAATCTTAGATTTTTTCCTTTTTTGTAAATCTCTGTTCATATATTTAATGGGAACTTACTATGTCATTGTTCTGTTTACTATGCAAACCTTTTCTGTTTTCCGTAATTTGGTGTTCAGCTAGACAGGCTGATCTAGGGTATTCTGTCAGGTGCTAACGTGAGATCACTGCAGCTACTAGCAGGCGTGTATCTCAGGCTTGAATGGGAATGGCAGGGCATGTTTTCGCGGTGTGCATTGAGGATGAGTACGTTTCAGTGTGGCGGTCAACATCCTGCTCCTGCAGTGCATCTGGTAACAGCTATGCAGAAGAAAGGCTAGAATGTTACAATAAAGTTAAAAAATAAATGAATAAAGCCTCTCTCGTAATTCATGTAAATTCTGCTGGAAAAAAAAACTGCTAAAATAAAAACGCAGCAAAACATACGTTTTTGTTTATAGTCTCCTATGTCAATTTCATGACACTCACAAGTAGATGTCTGAGGCTCTATTCTAGGTTCCTAAGGTCAATCAGGTCAATCACTCGTTATCTCCAGTGTCAAACTGAAACCAGAACCGGTTCTGGGACCAACTGGTTTCCAGCCGACATACGAAGACATGCGAGAGACTTTTGTTTTCATACATTTATGAGCACTGAGGTAGATTATAAAATGAGAACGCAACAGGACTTATTATCAAGGTCTAACTCCCATAACAGAGATTCAGGTAACCTGAATCATGTAACTGAACACTTATTGCCACAGTAAACTAGAGATTGCAGGTCCAGAGAGTAAAAATTCAGACCAAGATTTTGTTTTCAATCAACCAACTGAGTACTCTGTGACTGTGACTCTTTATACTCAACTGGTTGGTTGAAACAAAATCTTGGTCTGGATTTGTACTCTCTGGACTTGAAATCTCTCTCTCTGCAGTACACATGTGAAGACATTTTGCAAAAGGTGCCATCTGCACAAATATATTAAACTGACAAATGGAGGAAGGCATTTCATATTAGTTTCCAATATGATGAGGACAGATAAATTCATAACAGAAGGCCTTGGACTTGTAAGCTTATATGTGTTTATTTGTTTAGGTAACAGCATTGTGGGTGACTAAAGCGACTGACAATTTCACAGCCATCAGCAGAAGTAATTGACGGGAAAGGAGGCCAATTATGAAGGCAGTTGGACAGGAAATAAACATTTCCCTGAGTGTAAGAGAAAGAAAGGCTTGATTTGGTCTTCGAAGTAGAGGTCAACTGTGCTTGTCTGTACACCTTTTAAAAATACATCTGATAAAACTAGACTGTTCCACAATCATACACATCATTAAAAAAATCTTTGAAGTACAAAAATACTGTAGAAAATGTAAACTTACAACTTTGTTTCTTAAAATCAAACAAATGCCTTTTCACTTTACTGTATAGTGTCTGCATTTCAATGAATTCATTAATATACTGTAGCTAAATACAGCAAGATGTTAATTAAAAGGCAATCCTCAGAGGCACAAAAGCTCAGTACTGCTGCATCAGTCAAATTCCCTAAACTGTCAAGGTTACAAAGGAAATCAATGAATCTTTTAGGGGAAAAAAGTTTATTTTAATTAGCTTCTGTATAAAAGCATATATTCTGGAAACTGGTTAAAGTGTGGACTATAATGATGGGTGGAATGTCATTTTAATAAAACAGGCACACACAGGTATACACGCACGCACGCACTCACGCACTCACACACACAAAAAACTACATGGTTCTTTAAATTTCATTTATAACTAAGTAACGCTATGAGTTTGATTTCGCCTCTTTGGTATCAAGGCAGGAGAATGTCTCTTGAAATAATGTTGTTGGCAGGACCAAGAGTCTTTTGGGCAAAGGAGCCAAGCAGCCAACGGTAAAGGTCCCAGTCCGCAGAATGGAGGCTTGCCAACGACAATGAGTTTGCATTGATGTCTCCTCTCCCGGGGTCTCTTTAGCTACGGCGACCATCCAGGGCCTGTGGATCTCACAGGGAAAATGGCTCGGACCTCGCGCCAGCTGACGCTGCTGGTCGGCTCCCTCTATCCCGCCTCAACGGATGCTATGACCCTGGTGGCGTTGCTGCAGAAACACAGGGGCATTAAAAAGGAGGGCTGTCACCGCGACAACAAAATACCATGCCTGGTTGCCAGGTTTGCTCGGAAATACGACTCTTACTGTGAAGCGAACTGGTGATAAACTAACAGCAATTATTAATTTGCGGTTAAATGGAATGAGTGGAAATAGGGAGTCGGAGATTTAGCTGTTGCATTGGTGCGATTCTTGTAAAGTGGAAGTATAACATTTAAACGTAAACAACAGCAGTTGTCCCTGGCGACAGCGGCGTACCGTGCTCATGGCGATCGGTGCTCTTCTCGCAGATGTACTGGTGCGGAGTGACACAGGCAGCGTCATTCCAGAGCCCTTCGCTGATGAGCATTGCGCAGTCCTCCCCCTCCTCATGGTTATGGCTCCAATTGTCGGGCTGGCCAGGCTTCCAGTTCCTACAAGTTTCCAGCAGGTGGCACTTGTTCACACACATTGAACGTGTACATAAAATACACAACACAATCAAGGACAAGGTCAAGAGCTGAAACTGATCTTCCACTATGCCTGTTCTAAGGCGCCTTGACAAGGTGTATTCTGACCCAGTCTG
Source organism: Mormyrus lacerda (assembly GCA_015163995.2). Taxonomy (NCBI): domain Eukaryota; kingdom Metazoa; phylum Chordata; class Actinopteri; order Osteoglossiformes; family Mormyridae; genus Mormyrus; species Mormyrus lacerda. The sequence goes on along the minus strand of JAABNX020000104.1, from coordinate 775,655 downwards.
GTCATTAATTCATAATGAAGACCCCGAATTGGTATTGCAGAACCAGCCAATAATTTCAAGTAGCATCTTAAACTAATTTCCCCCCTACTGTTAGGGGTTTGCATGCAGTAAGATGATGCATGATGACGCTCTAACAACAGGAATTTAGCTAAAATTTGGTGTATCCGTTTGTAAGTCAGAATCTCCCTGTCATTACTCACGTGAAAGTTGGTAGCATCCCATCCAGCCACTGCCAAACATCCTCCTTCTCTCTGTCTGTCAAGCCCAGCCAGAAGTAGCCCTTGCCTGTGATCTGTTTATTCAACCATTGCTGGAGGAGAAAAGCAAGACACAAAATGGTCACTTTTCGCTGTTTTACTGGCAACACTCACCCCTACAGGTGGTGCAGTACATGAATAAAAAGCTGGGATGAATGTGAGAACCTTCAAGGGTCTGTAAGACCCACAAGCAGTCTTGATAAGGCCCAATGGGTATCAATATATTTTATGAATATAGTCATAACAAAGACTTCAACCAGTTTACCTGCTCCTCCATACTGTTAATAATAACCAATGTGGCAGAAGTCTCAGCACATCTCTTATTTGCCTCTTCGAATGGAAGCGCATCATTGGATAAAAGGTAGCATTTGTCTTTGAATGGGATCCATGGTGTAGCACATTTTCCTGAAAGATCAAAAAAAATCACCATGTTTCTATCAATCGGTTGCTTTACTGGTGGTTCTTGTTTTGGTATACTTTTATCATGCCTTTGATATATCCCAGAGACATTACCAAGAGTATAATGCCCCCAAACTCCTTACCTTCAGCAGTGGGGGCAACAAGGTCTCCTTGCAGGGATACAGGACCCACATTGGTGCCAGGTCTGCCGGGGGGTCCTGGTGGTCCCGGTAGTCCTGTCTGTCCAATCGGGCCAACTGGCCCCCGAGGACCCTGGTCACCAGGGATTCCTGGTGAGCCTCTAATACCAGCTGGACCTGGTGGGCCTACGGGGCCTGGCTGCCCATCCCTACCAGGCAGCCCAGGTGGACCAGGCTCACCCTTAGCTCCTGGGGGGCCTGCCCTTCCCCCTGAACCCCTGGAGCCCTTGGGGCCAGGACTTCCCCGCGAGCCAGGCTGACCCTTGAAGCCTGGCACCCCTGGAAGTCCTGGTGAGCCCTTCTCACCTCTAGAACCTTGAATACCTGGGCTACCCTTATCTCCTTTCTCCCCTTTTTGGCCAGTCGGCCCCACTGCTCCTGGGGAACCTCTGTCCCCTCGTGAGCCCCGTGGACCTGGAGGACCTGAAAGAGACACAACTCTGAATAAATACAGATGTTACAGAAAAGGGTACATTCCTTTGACTATTTGACCATAGTCCACCACACAAAAACATGAAATGTCATGCTATTTAGGAAACACCCTCCACACCCACCTTGCAGGATTGTGAAGTTGGTTATCAGTTGTGAGTGCTTGCTGTCCACCAGCTTCATCTCCTCCATGACGGTGGACAGGTTGATCACTTCCTTGTCCAGCCGTGCAGCCAGCTCATCCTGCTGGGAGCGCAGGGCGGAGGTGTCGGACCGTACTTCGGATACTGTGCTGTTGAGGCCCAGCAGGTAGTCAGAGTGCCGCCCCACCATCTCAGAGCAGGAGCGCAGGTCATTGAGGTTGGTGCTGATGGCGCCCAGCAGCTGAGTAGCAAAGCTGACATTGCCGGTGACGCGGTCGATGCTCAGCTCGGCGGCATCCAAGCGCGCCTCAAAGCTGTCAAACTTGTTGGCTGTCACATTGATGTGCTCTCGCTGCTGTTCCACCAGCTCCCTTAGGTTCTGATCGTGGGCCTCCATCAGAGCCGAGGCATTCTGTACCTGGCCAGCAAGGGAGGTCAACTGGGCACCCATGTCCTCTACGGACTCGTTGTTTGCCTTCGCTAGGGCCGAGTTGTTGGAAGCCAATGACTGCAGGTTCTGCACCTTCTCCCTCAGCCAGTCGGTGTCGGCTCGAGTCTGCCGGGCACTCTGCTGGAGCCCCTGAAAGTCGCTCTTGATCTTCTGGATAGCCTGGCTGGCATCACCCATAGATTTCTGCAGGGCGGTGATGGTGGCCTGCTGCTGTGCCTGTGTCAGATTGAGGCCGCTGATGTTCACCAGCATCTGGCTGCGGTCCCTGGCCTGTGCATGCAGCTCCGTTTGCAGTCGTGCTGTGTCATCCTGCAGGCCTGAGATATAACCACTGTAGGCGAGCAGGGTCTGGTTGACATTGCGGATCATGTCTGAGTTGCTGTCCAGCAGCCCCTGCAGGGAGCTGTGGCTGCTCTGCATATCCTCTCCAGCATCCTGCAGCTTATCCAGGGCTGCCTTGTTACTGACCGCCCGTGCAGCAATCTCCCGCAGCTGTTGCTGCAGCTTCTGCACATGAAACTGGAAGGCTAGGATCTCCCCAGTGGTGTTGTCTGATTTGGTCTGATCGTCTGGAGTCAATAGAGAAGAGCACAAAGGGAGAACAGAGAACAATATGAGGTTTAACTACAGCATCAAAAGTAGGACAAAAAGGTTTAGACTAAGGTTAAGTCATCCAATCCCTGTACCCTTAAGAAGGTAGTTAACCTAAATCACTTCAGTAAATATTTATCTGTCACATGATCCTGACTAGGATGAGTAGTCAGATGGATGGAACATTTTTACGCACAAACACCAAGAAACTCTCAGCAGTCTTATATACATAAATGAAATACAGAACAGGTTAGAAAAACAAGGTTGTAACCTCAAAGCAAAGGTCTCCCTATATCTCATTCCCAGATTTCATCAAATTTGGCCATTTATCCTTGATGCTAACCTTCTCTTTGAAAACCTGATATCCCAATCCAAAGGAAAAACATGATAGCAAATTAAAATGTCAGTTGAACATTGTGTATCTAATGAACTGGATTTACATATTCTTCTCCACAGTATAATTTAGTGCATCAGTCTGAAGTATAATTATATAGTTGGAAAAAGTGAATTATATTGTTTGAGCTGAAGCAATAATGTATGTTTATTTATACAACCCCCACTTAGACTGGATGATTTATGCATTCCTTTATAACTGTGAGCATAGTGATGTCACAGAGGTCTTGGGCCAATGGCCACTTACCAAGCTTCTGTAGGTCCTTCTCCACGGCGGAAATCTTTCCTCCGTAGTTTTCCATTCCCTCGGTGACAGTGTCAACCTTCTGCACCACTGGAATATGAGGCAGTATGTGTCAGGGTACAAACAAATTCCCTCTAACACGAGTGAAGGCTGACTAGCCTGTCATTGGCCGTGGAGTCAGGTCAGGTCAGGTTGGGAAGCATGCGCTGGTGCAGAGCGTTGCCGCACCCACCACATAACGATATACCAAAACGGGATTCCAGCTGGCGATCCCCCCAGGCAGACACATGGTCCAATCCCACCCTCTGGAAGTGACCATCCATCTGCCGCAATCAGGTGTTACGTGGGCATCCCCTTGCTCTGGTCCAGCCTCTTGGGGCTGCAGCAACAAGGATCCTGTGAGCCAGATCACCCTCAGGGAAACGCGCCACATGGCCGTAGTGCCGTAACTGACGCTACCTCACAATGCAAGTAATGTGCCTCATTCGGGACTAATCTAGCAATTCGACACAAAGTCAAACCCGAGGATTCTCAGAAGAGACATAGTACCGAAGGAATAAATCAGAGCATACACTGAGACAACAGACAAGACACCCAAGCAGTGCTTTAGCTTGAGCCTCATAATACTCTTGCTGAAAGGAGTGACATCAGACACCATCGGGAGGAGTTGACCCACCACAGCAACAGCTACTCCCTGTGGATGGCAGCCTTCAGAGCAACCAAACTAAACCTAGGTGTACCCACCTGCAGAGCTCTGGCCACTCCCTAGTCTGCATATCTTAGAGAGCACTGCAACCAAAATGAGTTTAGGAAACTCTCCAGACAGCAGAGGAAGATGGTCATCTTGCTGGAAAGACAAGAGGTTCTGCGCAAATATCTGGATGGGCCGCCTCAAACCGGGACCCGAGTTCCACTATGCATCGGGCGAGGCCTCAGCATCACTAAAGTTCCAATCCCCATCAGACCTGATCCTATTGGCCCTCTGATGGTTTCGACTCTTCTGGGGATGAGGCTCCCGAAGGCTTTCCCCCACCCCTTCATGATGTGTGCAGCCTTCCTGTGGGCGGCGGCTGCAGCAGAACTACTCCCGTGGAGAGCAGAAGGGTGTCGTGCCTGCTTGGACCTAGCTGCTGTGAAGTGCTTTACAGTGGCTGGAGTGCCAATCCCACCACTAACCTCCAATTTTTTTTCCCTGCAAGTTAGAGGACTGAATGCAAGACCGGATTTAGTTTGAAGTCATATCCAGGCCATTGGGACATCTGAGGCAATATTGCTTAAAATGTTCTTGAGTTTTGTATGGGACTCAGCAAGGCTTTCTGGCTTTGAAGATAGCTAAACAGCTTTCTAGTCTTTATTCTCTGGAGTTGGCTAAGCAGGGTCCTGGTCTTCCGGCATTGGAGAAAGCAAGAAAGGGTCCTTTTCTTCAGGCACTGGAGATAGCTAAACTGGTTCGTTGTCTTCAGGCTCTAGAGATTGTGACGCAGGGTCCTGGTCTTCAGCCTCTGGAGATAGCTAAGCAGATTATTGGCCTTCAGGCATTGGATACAGCTAAGCAGGATCCTGGTATTCAGACACTGTAGATAGCTAAACTGGTTTGTGGTCTTCAGGCTCTAGAGATTGCTAAGCAGGGTCCTGGTCATCGGGCATTCAACAAAGCAAAACAGTGTCCTGGTCTTCAGACTCTGATAGCTAAGTAGGTTTTTGGTCTAGATAGCTAAGTAGCTTTTGGTCTTCAGGCACTGGAAATGGCTAAGCAGGTCACTAAGCAACTTTGTGCCCAAACACTCAAAGGGGGTTACAATTGATGGTACACATACACAGGGTGGGGGGCCGGGGCACAGAGGAAGTAGAGGCAGGAAGTGGAGTAGGCCTGGGGTGAAACTGGGGGTTGAGAGTCTTCTGTAAACACAGATGAAAGGGACGGCAGCACGAGGCAGACACTATGTCCAAGAAGGCCTCCGACCCCCGCCCACAGGGGACGGAGATATTCATTTCCTTTGGAATGTGCGTGGAGGCTGTGGGGGTCCGCCAGCCAGCTGTTTTAGGTGTGTGCGGGGTGGGGGGGGGGGGGGAGCAGCATCCCCACTGCCATCTGCACTGATGGCTGACAAGGTAGCACATATATCGCTCTCCCAGACCAACTCTACTGGCGCCGAGGAAGAGGGAGCAATGATACAATGATACACCCCGTCAGTTCAAAGATTGATTGCGAAAGAACTTCAAATGTCTGTTTTGATAGGAAGACACATTGTTTTCATTGCTTACACTCCTCTGACCTCATCTGTTTACAAACTCTGTCTGGCCTGTTCTTCCATGTGTATCATTATTTTCAGTAGCTTAAATTTATAGCTTTTGGCGGGGCTTACGTTGCTTGTAGACCCCACGATTATATTAAGTCTATAAAGCAACATCAGTAAAACAATCAAAGCCTTAAACGATATAATAAGCGATATTAAAACCCTTCTTTCAAGGGAGGGTTGATGGTTTCCTGATTAGAGAGAAATAAAAACATGCAAAGCTATTGCAACTTCCCAAAGGCAGCATAATTACGCACAGACAAATCTGTTTTGTCGTCCCCCCCAATTATATCTACAATGAGTCATTCCAGAAGCACTCAGTAGGTTTACATGCACACTAAGAAAATCGAATTATTTTGTTAGTCAGACTAAAACCGTACTTTTCAAGTACATGTAAACATGTTAGCATTACTTGTACTAAATCAAATTTCGGAATGAAGTCGGACTAAAACACCTAGATAATACAATTGGGAATCTATTTACTCCTGCATGTATACGTTCAGTTGGACTCAAACTGGCCTTAGGTGTTCTGAGCATGCTCCACAATCCCCCTGATCCCCCCTACCCCCCCTGCCTGGGTTTTGACCCGGAAGTAACAGAAGCATGGAACATATCAGAGGACGTATAGCTCTGTAAAGCTGTCCAATTTACTGCTCAACTAAAGGGCACTTTTCCACACCAGGTACCATATTTTTTGTACTACAACAAAGTACCAAAAGTATGGTACTTCAAGATGTTGGTTTTATACTGGCATAAAAACTGAATGAAATCACAATGCTAAGCGGGGTATTTTGTACTGAATTCAAAAATGGCTGTAGTAGGACTGTTTGACGTGCGGTATTAATTCCAGCATCACACATTATGCAGATCCAATTCTTACATCGCCAGTCAGCTAGATTAAGATCAGGCTTTTTCTTACCTTTATTTTGGCACGAATATTATTGTGCAGGGAGTTTAAGCCTCACCAAAACATTTTTACTCTGTCACAGGAAACAAAATCTAGCAAGTTTTGCAATTTTATTGATTATTGCTTTCCAAGATTATCTAGTATATGTTTAAAAATCAAAGTTTACCTCTGCTGCTCTTCCATGACCATTGCATTCATTCTCCGAGACAATCAATCATAATCATTTTCACCCTTATGGTTTAAATCACTCCTAGATGGATTTGTGAGAAATTTATGTTGAACTCATGTTGCAATATCTGAAAAATTTGCAATACCGTGCTGTCATAGTATATTATACAAAACACTTTAATTCTTGTTATGTGATCCTGATGTTGTTATATCTGTTCTTCTGACCAAACTTGTGTCACTTCATTCATCCACGCACCACCTATCACTAATGTTTTTATTTTTTAACGTCTGTGGTGTGACGGATCAACTGGAAAAAGCTGAAAGGAGCCACATCGCCACCTGCTGTAGTGGAGTCAGACATACTTCATTAAATCAATCAATAAATCGATTCCCCTCTCGAACATGTATTCTGGGACAAGGACAGTAGTCTGATTAAATAGCATAGTCGAGCTATAACCGTAGCTCAACTTAGCTGTGTGTGTAAACGTACTGACTGACCAGTCCACTCACCGTTAAATTACAGGCAAACGTGTAATTGCATGAAGTGCACACACAAGTAGATGTGGGTTTCAAACAAGGCCCATCTTCGGTTCTGTCCGCGACACTGCAGAAAAATTCCTACAAAAGACTCTTTTGCCATAGTTTACTTGTATTTAAAGCTCATCTAAACTTCACTCATTACCTATCTAAAAGGCCCGAAGACAGACAGAATCATCACTGGTCTCTCCTGAAGCTTCATCCTATTATCGCTGTCCCTGAAATTCTGGATAATGCTCATTTGCTATTTGGCCAATGAATACATTCTACTCAGGGAGAGTCTGAGATTAGTAGCATCAGCCATGCACCTCCCCTTCCCCCCTCCCCCCCCCAAGCACTGTCAAGCAAACCAGTGAGAAGGAGGACGAGCCCCACCACTGCTGCTTAAGGGATTCGGGCT
>JAABNX020000104.1:741897-753523 GCA_015163995.2 Mormyrus lacerda | reverse complement strand
GGCGGGGGGGGGGGGGGGGGCCTGAAAGGCTTTAATGATGACAGCCCCCCCATCACCCTATGGTACAACAGCAGCTCCCTTAATACCAGGAGGCCTGCTGCTGATGACAGACCACGACGAGGGCAAAACCAACCACTGTCCATTGATCTCAGAAGCTGATTTCAGACTCCGTGACTTGCTACTCCCCCCCCCCCCTCCATTAATGCTAGAGCTAATGTGATGAAATAAGCACCGTAATGTAGAATCCTTGGAGAAAACAAAGTGTTTGAGAACTATGTACAAAATACAAATACAGAATACCAAACATTCTTCTCAGATCCTGAAGGCATATGTTGGGAAATAATTGCAAGGCACAAAATATCACATGTCCAATTATTTTAGCTCCTAAATGACTTATAGCCCAAGCGTAGCTGTTTAAAGTTGTAATATTTCCCCCATTTCGCTGCCTTGGCTCATCGTGGAGGAGAGTGTATTTCGGCAACAGGATGCGTAGTTATGGAAACGCTCGTTTGCTCATTACCGTATTCAATGCGAGGCCACTCTAGAGCGGCTCATTTCGGGGGAGTGAATTTGTGACACGTATCAGGGGGATTCTGTTCGTTTGAAACATTTATAGGAAAAGCTAATACATGCTTTATGACTGATGATGTCATCATCCTGGCGGGTGCAGGGGGCGTAATCAAAAGGAGTCACGCTCCTGAAAGAATCCACCCCACCACCCCCAAACCCCCACCAACCCCCGTCATGGTGCAGGCCAGAAAAATAAAACACAGCTTAGAAGCAAAACATACAGACTTGCCGCCTCCCCCCCTTCAAAGCAGAACAATGTGCAGCTGGGGAAAAACAAGCATCGGTCTGGCATCTGGACGGTCGCAGCTCCTGGGGCTGAGAATTGGGCCATTTCATCACGCCTGTGTACAACGCAGCATGCACGCCCGACACTTTTATTAATAAACAAAAACATCTTAGTGAATAAGAGATGTGGAGTGACCATCCCTCCATCTTTTAAACGCTTATTCTGGTCAGAATCAGGGGAGCTGGGGGTTATTCCAAGTAGCACAGGGCACAAGACAGGGGTGCACCTCAAATGAGGTGCGTTTGAAAATATATGCACTTCATACTCATACATTATACATCGCTATGCATCGTGCGTGTTTACTTTGCCACCTCTAGACTTACGACTGAGATCTTGCCGTCAGATCTGCTGATCTGGACCCCAAATCCAATGGCCCCACAACCAGCTGTGAGCCAACATGCTTTCATTTCGCAGCATATACCCCCCCCACCCCATTATGTTCCTGACTGATTACTCACCAAGTGATGCGGTCCTGTTTGCCACCCCTGTGATACATGCAAGAGCCATGCATAGTCTTAAAGATACATTGTGACATTCATCAAAAATGATAAATATCATGAAATATGCAGTAAATCCAAATGAAGCCATTTGCGGCTGTAAAAAAGAAACACGTCGGAAAATGACAATATTTCGGAACACGCTGGAATATCCTAGAACATGGCAGAATATGCTGAAGCATAACATAGCGGAAATGAGGGAAATGCCGACTGGTTCGAGGCTGGCCGATCAGCCAGACCCACCTCTGTTCAAGCCGGAATCAGTCAAGGCTGTCAAATAAACTCAGGTGAGCAGGCATCTGTCTGTAATCGCATTTTTTTTTGCCCTTTCTTCAGGAGGTTAACCTGCTCCTACTGAGCCGGACAGGAATCATACCCGAGGGACCGAACCCAGGGCTGCTGCAGCACGCCCAGGACTCACGTTCATGTCCAACTACACATCGAACAACAACGCAGGGGTCGTAAGCCGTTTTTTATGGCACCCGAGAAATTAACTCCCCGGAGCATCATATGACGGTATATGCCTTGAGGTCGAACCTCGTAAAATGGGAACACGTCGCCAACGTTTTCTAGATCGTGTCGGAGGTTACATGTCTCAGCAGTTGTCTATTTGGGGACACCCAATAAGATCATCACCAATGGGATCGCCTGGTTCTGTTCCGTTCTTGCTTCCATCCTCACAGGGCAGCAGCGCAGACTTGGGCCATGAGGGCTGACAGCTAACAGACCCCCATGACTCTACCCCCTGCGATGTGTTCTCCCTCTGAAGAAAAAATATGTATCTACTTAGAAGGTCCCCAGGGGTTCTGCGTCCATGGAAACGCCTTTCATTGAACTTGAAAGACCGCGGAATGCTAAGGGACTTAGCTTGCGGTGTTCGCAGAAGGCCAAAATAAGAGCTGTTACCCCGAGAATGAACATGGCGCCAACACAACAGATGCTGCAGGGACTACTAAGATCGGTGAATGCTCCGTGTATGCTATTATAAACACTACGTGGAATTCCTGAGCTTGTCCCAGACGCCCCTTTCAAAAGATAAAATAGGAGCGGGAAGACCTTCCTTACAACAGCTCAGGATAGGAACAGCCTATTCTTCACGCTGATATACCGCAAATTCCGTGAAAAATCCTACAGTGAAACAGCCAGGCTTCATCACACGCCTTTCAAACAGGCTAGTCGGGTCAGAGATTCTTTAACGCACGTTGTTGGTGCCACGGCTTCCTTCGTGAATCATGTATAGAGCGGGATAAATGGCGTGCGTCTTCGCACAAAACACACCAGCACAGCTGCAGAGCAGCTGGACAGTAAGAAGCCAAACAGTAATAAAAACTAAAATGGCGCTTTTGACCTAAAGCTTTCAGGTTCCAGCTCTTGAAATGAAAATCTTTTGTCACGCCCTCATCAGTAGAACACCGAGTTATACAAACAGTTGATTTGGTTAAAAGGGCCTGGTTACCAATTGAATATTAGCAACAAATTTTATTTATTGTTCTTATTGCCCCATGCAAATTATGTCCTGATTTGAACCTCTGTGACTGCATGCTGCACTCATTAACCACTATGTGTGCTGTGGCACATTTACGCTAAGACTAGACCCATTCAGGAAGAGTTATTACTCTTCAATAACCCATAATAAAGACACAACATGACAAAATTCAGAGAAAGACTGTCTGCTGTAGGGTTTGAGTCCTAAGTCTTAACGGAAGCTATGTATCGACTCTCCCATTTGTTGCCCTGCTATGACATTTGAAATCATTTTAAATGAATAGTCTTGGTCATCTGACATGAGCCCCAACTGTTCCTTAAGCATCTAAAACCCACATCTTCACCATCAGAGTACAGTATCCAAGAGGAAAAGTATGGGGGAGAGAAAGCAGATTAGGTAACCCCATAAAGAAGCAATTCTGCTCTACTTGACACCAGAATTCTGTGGGATACCCAACGACCACCCAGCCTTTAAGAGTCAGCTGTGATCAAAGCTGTTCATGTTTCCAATTAGCAGATGATGACTCTTTTTTATGTGAAAGTGGCAGTTATGTAGCCAGAGTCTGTCAAACGGAACGTTGTGCCAAGGTAACTTCCAATACGGATACAGACAAATTAGTCAATCTATGAGGCGAAACTTGTTTGTACATTAGGCTCTTTGATTTTTTGTAACATTAAAAAGCCTCCTGCATTAAATTATAAATTTAGGCACCAAAGGACACTCAAACGGGCAATAACGTCAAAAGTTCTATACGGAAAAACTAAGTAAACTGTGACCAGGAATTTATAATGTGTAAGCACATGCTATTGAGGTCTCCAGCAATAACTAATAAACATGCAAAGTGATACTGGGATTGTCCGGGAACATTGGCTAAAGACCTGTTATCGTTCTGTCACTCTGGATGGGCCATCATAAGAAAGGCTTGGATGATTGAGTATCTGGTAGTGGTGGGGCACTGCAAAGTGAGTTCAGACACAAGCCAGACCTGAAAGAGTTATCTCACCACGATTTGGTCAATAAGAGATGGAGAAACCCTGGACAGTTAATGTAATATCAAACACTTGGAACTACCCATCTCAGAAGCTAGGGACATAGAACATAATGGTCGGTGCAGGTCATAAGACAGCTCTAAGCATGCTCCAGACCACCATTTTAAGCTAGCTAACCAAAATAATGATCCAAATCACAGCTCTTCTGGAAATGGAAAATTTTGGGCATCTTCAAAAAACATAATACCGCAAGTTGATCTTTCCAGACATATATGAGAACTCCCCTCCCTCCCAGGACAGGGGGGCTGAAATACACCAAGTTCACTTCTTACATCCAACAGTGAGCCATGTCTGTGTGAGGTCCAGATGTTTGGAGTCACCACAGAGCTCAGGCGGGCCCAACAGGCTGATATGGGCCAACAAGTGTGAATTGGGAGGGGGGAGTTGGGGGCATCAATGCCTCCTGTCGAGATTCAGCCCAAGGTCAACATCCCCTATTTCAGTGCTACCCATTCTGGCACACTGCTTATACCACAGAACACTCCAAAAAAGCAGGTTCAGGCACCAGAGAGTACCCAAGAAACTAGGCATCCAACTCAATTTCTCCTCAACAACATATTGATAGGTAAACATCCAGAATTTCAAACGAACTGAGCTGCCACAGTCTGTCGTGGAACTGAAAAACATACTCGGTGTCCAGTTTGTGCTAGCTGTGACCATCATCTTGCAGCTAGCATTACAAGGGCCAGAACGTAATAGTGTTGGAACAAACAATAAAACTATTACCCCAGAGAACATCTGCAGCGATGAACTACCTCAGATTAAAGGCTCTGGACAACCTATCCTGTTGATAGAATTCCGATAATGATTTCCAGACCATGATCAGAACTGATCACAAAATTCAAGCAGTCTATCAAACAAAATAAGGTCAAGGTGTCTTTCGGTACTGGGGAGATGGAAACAGGGGAAACCTAAATGATAGACACCCATACAAAGTGCCTCTGACTTGGCATCACATGAAAACCATTAAGGCTTTCACTGGGATTCGGATGAAATAAATGGCCCTTTTCCGCTCTTTCTTTCACAGTCCAGGAAGCATTGGGTTGTTTTTGGCTGCCTCAAAAGTAATCCTCTCTCAATCGTGTTTCAGACTCAGAATGATGGAGGTTTAAGTTTTTTTTTTCTCCAGGAGGCAACAGAAGCCAAAACCTCTTAGTTCATCATTAACATGTGTGTGATCTTCAGGCCAGAATCAGCTTAAAGTTGAGGCTTGTTGTGGTTACTTGACTGGATGCACTTCACACTTTTCCATTGTTATGAGATGAACATTAAGGTTTCATGGCTTCATCTCTCACCCCTGAATGCCCTTAGTATCCTCAGGGTTGTCTGCACAATAACGAGGAACTCATAAGGGCCCATCTGTTTTTGTCAGTTGTACAGGATCCAAGAGCATGCATTGGAAAACTGAATACGATAGATCCTTTGGAACCTGTCAACTGCTTTTTTTTCCGAACACGAAATAGTTTAGCCTCCATCTGCACCAACTCAGCCACAGACCATGTCAAATTCAAAGGGCCGCTGTAACACTGATGCCCCCCCCCTCCTGCCACCCCCTCTTGACTTAGGAAAAACAATCACCTGCTGTGGGATTCAGAGAGAAGCCTGATCAGGACCAGAACATGATTGTCTACTGGAGCAGTCAGAAACAATATTATCTGCAAAAATGAGCATGACCAGTACAAGGTCATGTAGGAAGACAGACCAGAAGCAGTACAATACCATGTACATAAACGAAAAGGACTAGGACAAAGCCAACGGAAGAGTGCAAATATGAACATCCTGGGTCAGGAGATTGCTAGAGGGAAAAAAGTAAGTCAATTCCCTGCTTGAATGTTCCCAAGCATTATTTAAGATCAAGTTTTCTCCGCTCACGCTCAGTACAGACACCCAGACTGTGATGGCTGATCCAGCCCTCAGGACCATGATCCAACACACCTTTTTGTGGATCTGATTACCATACTGGCTTAGACTAGAATCACCGGCTTTCGTTTCCCTCCCTGCCAGTTTTCTCCACACTTCTCTTATTCTGGCTCCAAATTAATCTCATGCTGCTGCTCCCAGGTCCCATTGCCATGTGTTGCAGATTTGGGCATGATGGCATTCTACTCAGCAATGTCTTACGATGTTCTACAGTAGGGGTTCCCAACCTTTTGATATCTGTGGATCGGTCTACACCGGGATTGACTGGTGAATGTAAGGGGCTCATAGAAATGGAAAACATATACATTATTTTTGGAAGTTAACCAACCCCTCCATAAATCTGCCCAATGGGTTCTTCAGCCCAGCAGAATCCCCCTAATCTACAAGACCTATTAGAATGAGTACAGTTTCATCAGGAGTGGAACGTCTTCAGAATTTTCTTCTCCAACCAGGAGGCCCCTGGGTCTCCAAGGCATGACAAGGCCACCCAGACAACAGAAAACCCAGACAAAGCATCTTTCTAAGCTTAATGTACATCTTGACCATGGACAGATGCTTTGTTTTGGTGGGGCTGTTGAGAAATACCCCATGCTAATTCTGCTCGCTTTTGAGGGACGGGCAACGTTGTGTTTGCCAAACCCCTGATTGTATAGAGCTCCAAATGAGTCCCTTAGAAAAGTCTGAATGCAAACACCTCATTTACATGCATTATATTGCAACCGGTTTCCTTGTTATAGTGATTAAGCGTCTTTAAGCATTTTCTCACACACAATAAAAGAGTGGAGATTTGTATCTGCAGTATGTTCAGCAAAACTGTAAACTAATTTGTGTTTCCCTGTTATCCTTAATTATATAGCTTTTGTCTCGTTATTTACATTTATTTGCCTAACAGGCAGCGTTCCATTGAAAAGCAGGGTCAGCCGATGCCTGGAGCAACTATAGGTTAAGGGCCTTGCTCAAAGGCCCAGAGGTGACATAATTCTGCTGACGACTGGATTTGAACCTGTGACCTTCTGATCGCAGCATCCAAGCCCACCGAGCCACGCACCACTCTGAAACACATCGCGGTGATTAACCGTGTGGTCTAGATCACATTACGGAGTCCCCCATTTGAGTACCCATGTCATAGAGCACATTGCACATTGGCAGACCATATGTCATGTGACGCACCTGGGAGAACGCTTGTCATAAAACACATTGTGTATTGGTAGATCACGTGTCGTGTGACTTGGAGGTTCAGGCATTATGTGGTACACGGGACTTCTTGGCTTCTCGCAATTGGTCAAGCAGCTGAGCGTTTTCCTGTCAGAGCCAGTCCTTTCAACGCCTGCCAAGATGAAATCAAGTAATGGGTTCAGGCTCACTGCCCCGAAATATTAATATATTTTTTTTTAAAAAAAAGCTATCCAGAAAGTGGAAAACAAAGGCTGCCATAATCTCAAGCCATATCATACTTTTGTGTTAATAGTTCTTTACATGTCACCCTGTCAAGTCGATGAAATTACGCATTTGGGATGAGTCCCATGACCGAGTTCCCTCATCCAGGGCAGACTGTGAAACTCATTAATCAATAACTGCAAAATTATTAAGCTATGGAGTTCTGAAGGCAGGGTCCGGCTTTGAGTGCCTTGATGAAAATGGCTTTGAAGCCACCTTGTTAATTTTGCTCCTGATGTACTCTTAGCAGTTGGGAGGGTGGGTAACAATCACTGCCAACAAGCCCAGGCATCTCTGAAAATGGATACTGGAGAATAATTTGGGTGTGTGGTAAAAGAATTAAGCTACAACACAGCTTGATAAAACCCATTCCCACACACCTGTATCATATTAAGGCTTTGATCATTTATGTCTAGGGAAAGGCTGGCCTTAATCTTCCTCAGTTGGGGGGGGGGACAGAAAATTCAGGATGGCATGTGCAGTGTGACAGGTGAGGGGTTTCCTCTCCAGGGCCAGTGACAGGAGCTGGATTCACTCTAGCCAGACATGTCTGTATGGTTTAGCGAAGCGCTAATGCTAATAATGGCTTCCACAGTCTCTTGGGTTGTCTCATTAGCTCTCCACCAAACTGCAATCCCATCCTCAGGAACAAGGCACCTTAACCGTTTCCACCAAAATAGCGCTTCCTGTCCCACATCCACCTTCTCGCCCTCGCTTCCTTCAATGCTGAGGCTCCTCTTTGATTCTACACCCTTCGCCTAACCCAGCCGGGGTCACTTGACCCCTGTATCACCGCCCTTGTTTCATCCATCCCCTCCCCTCACCCCCAACACATGCCCCCTAGATCTTCACAGTCCCCCATGCCAGACAGGAAACCATTATATATCATCTTTCTGGCCACGCTGGGTCCTTGTCCTTTTTATTATCCATTACGGATACGTCTGGTCCTTGGGAAAATGAGACGTGAGGTATGTGAAGTGAAACACACAATGCCTCCCTTCATTTTTAACCGGAAGTACTGTAACGAGAGAACCTCGGCCCAGTCCTTTTTACGACAGCTTTCGGTTTGGTGTTTCAAATGAAATGTTTATAGGAGGCCTTAAACATGCAGCACAGGAACACTGCCGGGAGTTACTTCAGGCCTACAGTGCCTGATGTGTATGACTCAGTGCTCAGGTCTGATGGGAAGGGTACTGATGCAAATTGCTTATTAGGTATGTATAGCTATATTACAGCTATATTATTATTATGTTCTTTAACTTTTTCCGGTAAACATATGAAAAAGTAAATGCAGATGAAGGAGAGGAAAATGGAGACTGCAAAATGCTAAGCTAAATGCTAACCGTTTCAAGTTTTTCAACTCGGTTGACAGCTTAGTCAATACTAATAATAAAATAACACGGTACAGCCAGACATATCGACGGCCACCCAGGAATTCTCTGTGAGATCCAGGGATCGAGGCTGATTACCTTCACAAGTGGCTTGCAATACTTACATCTGCAAATTTAGCAGGCAAAAATGTTGGCTTCCTCTTCAGTGAAATATCTTGGCAGATAGGTCCTCGCTGTTTTTCGTGTTTTTTTTTAGTTATTAATTAATTGAAATCTTGTGACAGGGAGATCTGGCCAAAGTATTTGGCCATAATCGCTTTTCAATCGGGCAAGCAGCAGGACGCTGATAGGTGGAGGACCCCCACATGGCCACTGGGTTATCTCAGGTCACCCGTAGACGGCACCCATGCTGGGATTCCCGCACGCCACATTCCTTGATTCCCACGGTGCCTTCAACGGAACCGGGCCAAGCTTGGAGGGATTCTGTATGGTTAACGAGCTTAACACATCAGCCTCCCCCCCCCCCCGCACTACATCTGCCCAACCACAGGCACCTCCTAGCCAGATATGTTCTGCTCGAACTTTGAAGCACGTACCTTGGTCTGGGTTAGCTGTGATAGAGGCCCGCCACAGGATCTGGCCAGAAGATACCTGGCTGGTGTGTTCATGAGGCCAGAAGCAGCCAGTCAGAACAAAGGAAGACTTTTTGACAGTTTGAAAACTAGATTTCCAAACTATTCTTATTTTATTACTTATCCGAGTCATGTGAGCATGGAAAACACAGAGCTCTCTGGGAAGGATGCCAGTCCGTCGGCAATTTGGAGACCCTAATTCACCTAACCTTGTGTTTTTGGACGACAGGCCGAAACTGGAGTATCTGGGGCAAACCCACACAAACACAGGGAAAATATGCAAACTCAACACATAGAGCTGAAGGGGAAATTCGAACCCATAGCCTCAGAGGTACAAGGCCATAGTGCTACTCAGTTCACCACTGACTTTATTAAACAGGTATATTTATCTAAGCGGGTCTATAACTGACTGCATGCCATAGAGAGCCTGGGAGTAATGTTTAGAAAATGGGAATAAATCACAGGGAAGATAGACAGATCCTAGCACAGAATGCAAATGTGACTGAAATGTAAGTGGTCAATAAGGGCTGTGCCTTGCATTCCTGCCCTATCAGAGCCGACACCAAAGCTTAAGCAAAACCTGGTGAAGCAGGAGTACAGGGGTTGCTGTTGGTCAGGAACACAGGAAAGTTCCTCACAGAATGCAAAAGTTCTGGTTTCTTTTAGGTGGGCGGAGACATTATATGGATGTATACAGGAGCGGGGACACAGGGACACTATCCCACAGCTGAATGCTGATTGGGCCCTGAAGTGCCCCCTCCCCTGTCATTCAAGGATTCAAAACATATCATTGGCTGATGATTAGGTTGGCCCTGCTGTATGAATTATGGTCCCACCTGCCAGGATTAAAAATCACTGTACACCCAGACTGATGAATGACTTTGATGAAGATGCTTCAAAAAAGAAACTCTCTCCACCATTTGCCTCCCCCTCGATCAATCTAGAGCCTCCTATCCAACAATGTTCAGTTACGACTTACCCAGTACAGTACTGGGTTCTGGAGAGTCTGCGGCTTCTCCCGGAATGCACGGGCCATAGGGCGGACATATTCATATTCCCCCTAAACTACTAGACTAAATATTGCACAACTTTGCAGTATAGAGGTCTTGCCAAAAAAAACGAAAAATGTAATAATAATTTGGCCTGACATGCAAACAGACACGAGGTGGTCATCGTAACAAAGCACATTCCAGATCACAAAAAACCCATGTTGCCATACCTCAGGAAAAAAAACAATGCCACCATGAAGGGGAAGTCCAGTCGGCCTCATCGGCCAATCACAATTAAACATCAGGCAATTAAACATCAGGCAAGGGCTGAATAGGCAATGATGCTATTCAGCCCTTGCACTCCCTTACTCTCACACCAGAAGAGCACCAGAGGAAGAAAAAGGTCATTGGAACCGTCTTGGAGGAATGGAAGGTGAGATGAGGGTGCCTGGGAAATGCCATCAGGATTAGGGCAGCATTAGATCTGTCCCTTCTCGCATATCACTGCCTATCACCGGGCCGCAAGTGTACCATGCTGGCTGATCCGAGAGGGCCACTGGATCCCTCCCCGGGTTCTACTGACACAGCTGTGCCCCGAGCACAGAACCTGGGTGGAGAAAGCATAACAGGGCCAGGAAACAGACCAGCTTACTCAGGCTTTCATGCCAGTACTGGGAAGCTGGGCTTTCTCTGACCCCGATGTTGCAGGAACAACAACAAAAAAAGAAAACTGAAAACCTCAGTCCTTGAGAAATGTAAGCCACACTGAAATATAAGGAATATTTCATTACATCTTTATACAAGAAATATATCCATAATACCTTTAATGCCACGTGGCACACAGGCGATATCAAAGTAATTAAAACCATAGGCAAAGTAATCTGGGTAAATGATTTCACAGGAACGAATGGAGATGCTCAAATATTTCAGCATCCAATCAGAGCTGAGTGTTTTCCGCTCGTTTTACACGTTATAAGGCATTACTGTCCTGGCTGTCGGGAAGCAGTACTAGTAAAACGCAGGATATGGGGTTGATGACCTGGCCCCTACGAGTCAGAGGTGAAAGGGCAAGGGTCAGATTGGCAGTGTGAGCCTTGCCCCCCCCCCCAAAGAGCCATATCCATCCCCGGCAGCCTCATGCTCCAAGGCTGCTGTTACAAGCAGGAAAGTGTTTCATTTTCCTTTGTAAATGAGAACCTCTCTGTCAGAAAAAGATAAATATGCAAAAAAGGGGGGGGGGTGAAGGTGTGGGCTTTTCTAGATGTCCTCTGGCTGCAAAGATGATGAGAAAACCATAAAACCCACCCCCCCGCCACCACCAGCTTCCCACGTCAGTCTCGAAGACTGTTGTGCTTATGCTAAACCGCTGGATTTCAAATACCTCCCCCCCCCCATACATACAGACACATTCTTGGAGTGTGTCATCCCC
>JAABNX020000104.1:716244-728510 GCA_015163995.2 Mormyrus lacerda | reverse complement strand
AGAGACAGAACAGTGGGTCAGGTTCCCAGTGAAAGAGAGACAGAACAGTGGGTCAGGTTCCCAGTGAAAGAGAGACAGAACAGTGGGTCAGGTTCCCAGTGAAAGAGAGACAGAACAGTGGGTCAGGTTCCCAGTGGTCTATTTTACTAACTTTGTTATCTAACCACAAAGCCTTACACATTTTATTTGTTGGGGTACAATGTATCTTGAGTCAGATTCCAGTAAATACATGTTCATTCAACTACCAAGTGCATTAACAGCATGACGGGGGAAGGCAGATCTTTATTTAAGTGCTTGACTGTCATCCAGCACCCAGATAGGAGACCATTTGGACAAGCAAGACTGGGTGTTTTGTTAATTTCAGGCCAGACAAGTGGGCTGGCAGTCTGGCCCGACGAGGCAATGATTCTATTGCAAATGGAGGTTGATTTTTCTACCTTATCCCCTTCAAATCCTGGGAATTTTCACTGAATGGGCCAACTGAGGTCAAGGTCTGACTCACGATAATCTTGGGGTGGTGCCACGGGGATGGCTTAATTAACGCAACACGGATGACCGGTTAAGTCATAAAGCATCCAAATGACTCCCAAGAGGATCGACAGGTGCCTCCCCTGGGATTCTGCCAGTACCACTGGGAGCTGCAGGCAATCATTATTCAGAAGACAAGCTGGGTTCAAGCTGGCAACGAACGTTTGGCCAGTTTTGACTCCCGTGCTGAAGTTCTGCTCATCGGATCAGAGTCTGCCATAATGCTAATAGGATCTCAGCTGACCCACCCACATGTATAAGTAGGAACATGCACCGAGTTAATCACTGTCATCACTATATCTCAGCACTGAAGGCTCACGTTTGAACATCTCCTGGTAAAACAAAGAATATTCCTCATCTTGTGTAGATAGATAGATAGATAGATAGATAGATAGATAGATAGATAGATAGATAGATAGATAGATAGATAGCTTTATTAAACCTAAAGTAAATTGTGTAGCATTGCTGTCATTTGATTTCTTCAGTTTTCTGCTTTTAAATGCAACTTAGATTTATGTTCAGATTTCAATGTATAGTCAGAAACTGGTGCAAATTTCCTTATGAAATTGTCTCTCTGATTTCATGTAATATGTTAATCAGAACACAGAGAAGTTAAAAATGACTACAGTCAAACCTAAATTAACATTGCTGTCTAAGCTGCAAATCACTTAAACTAAAATTTCTTCACTAAAAGAAGATAGAGAACCAACCGAGATCAAAACGTCTTTAGTTTCTGTTCTGGATCGCTGATCAGCGAGGGATACTGTTTGGTTTGGGCGCCAAAAAAAAAACATCAGACAGAGAGATTGTCTATTCGGGAGTTTTGAGCAGTGCTGAAGAGTTGGTAGAGAGAGCATGAAGAGGTCAGAACCGACAGAGGTTCTCATACTTTGTGTGGGTGGTGTGCAGGTCAGCAATTAGATACCATGTCTTGGTTGGAAGGTTGCCAGTTCAGATGCCAGGCTTGATGTACCCTTAAGTATGCATTCTCAAAAAAAAAAAAAGTATGTTGCTTTGAATAAAAAAATTTAATATAAATGTATCAGACCTGTAGCATAAGATTCACTTGTGTGTCGGGAAGATCCTCTGGAGGATCAGCTATGAGTTGGGTTACGGCAGGTTGGTCTGACGTACCTTGGGTTTCTTACATCATAGTGGCATTCGACCCATTTTTGGACGTGAGCTGGCCAATGGAATAATCTGGAATGGACGGGGCGATTTCCAAATTCAGCTCTATTCATGAATTGAAAACATTCTGTTTCTTTTATTTCTTATTGGGGGGGGGGGGGTTAGTACACGTGAGGGGAAAATAAACAGAGCTTATTTGACTAGCAGTGATTTTTAGTTGTAGTGACTTGTAGAGCTTACGGTATTAGGTTTATGATACCCGCTAGTCTCCAGCGCTTTCAGTCTAGCTCTGGAACACAAATGTAAGTCTACTTCTGTTTCAGGGGCTCAAATCCCCGCAGCCTAAAAGTCCAGAATTTCAGCCCCTGTTAGGCCACGGAAATACATCCACATGAATAAGAATTACAAGTACAGGTTATGCTTCATGACTGTATAACCTGCATATGAAGATAAGATGTGGTTTGGGTAATATGTCAAGCATTTCCTCTCTTAAATTTAACGCCACGTAGGCCTACGCAGAAATACCTTTTAAAGTTATTTTTTTATTCAACTTTGTGCCGTTATTTCAAACAAGCAGCTTCTTAGTGTTAGCAAGTGTACAATAAAACTAAACTAGCAGACTTTCGGTATTCGCGTGTTTTGTTTTTATCTTGAATGTAACGAGGGTGGATTTGCCTTTTGTGTGAGTAAACAAGAACGTCTTTAAAGTTCAGCAAGAAGGTGGTGGGGGGTGGGTATTCGTGCTAAGGACGAAAACACGGAGCGAGTTCCAATGTTTCCATTTTTCCCTGCATTCACTTCCAATGTAAACTGGAACAGAAACGTCTCTTGGTGAAGGCGGTGTAATGTTTTTGGAAAGTGGCCCTTCACTGTTCGCTGTGCTTGTAACACGGTCTCATTTGGGCACACAAGACACGTTTCTGTCGTTTAGCTGCAACTCCGCTATGCTTTTAATTGCACGGGTCGATGGCGCGCCCCCTAGTGGTGAGCACTCAGAATGCCGATCTCTTTGATCGTTAAAACAAGTTCAAATCTTCTTAGCGCTGGAGTTGAAATTGGATAGAGGCAGGAAGGCCGACCGGAGACTGTTGGCTGTTTTTACCGGGACAGCACGTCCTGCTAAACTGCTTAACGACATTAGTTACACCCACAGTAAACGGCTCTTACAGACTATATCGTGGCTATTTTGGACGGAATAAATCCAGTGTTCAGAATTTACAATCAAAAAGAAGAAAAACATCTATAAAAAAAATTATCTACACATGTTAGGACCCCCAGTTTGTAGATCTGTAAAAGTGGCATTAAGTTGTATTTGACAATATATGTAATTGTACAACGTATTCTACAACACGAATACTATGCAGGACTGGACTTGGATTAAAAATCAGCCTGGGGAATTTATCACAGGGGGGCTAAAATATTTGGAAGATAATTGGATTGGTCTGGGTTGGGGGCCCAATACCATGTGCTTTCATGTGGCTTAAAATCACTACCGGCGCTCCAGTCCCCGTGGCAACGTGTCTGATATGCTGGACGGCCAGTCCAGCCATGCTATATAGTATAACACACAGACAAGGAGCAATAAAAATCTAGTATTTCAATTTCTCTTTATGTTGTCTGCGTTGTTGACTGCATTGTCCATCCATCCACTTTCTGCTCCCGCTTGTCCTATTCAGGTTCACAGGGGTCTGATGCCTGACCCAGAAGCTAAACATGGCCTTTATATAAAATCATAATTATCCCACTGATGTCGAGATATACTACAATTATTATGAAGAGTTGGAATTGTAGATATTTAAGGTATCTACTACAGTGGGGTCACAGTGTCTAGAAAGACCACGAGACTGGATCCAACCAGGAGAAAGTGGAACAGAAATGGTACCAAAAGAGGATGGTCTTCATGTGCTCCTGTGGATCCTTTCAGATCTTTCCGTGCCTGAGGTCTGGCCACAATGAGGGTCCTGTTGCTCTTCGCTGCTTGCGTCTTCTCTCTGGCCCCCCCACTTGATGTGGGGGCAACAGAGCTTCCTGGGGACGCTCTCAGAAGTGAGTTTGGATTGCTAATGTAACACAGACCACTGCTTTTAAATACCAACCCCTTCCCCAGACATGCGGACACACTCACACCTCAGGCCTGCATACCCCCTGCTAAAGCAGCCCCCATGAAAACAACTCACAGATTTTTCCCCCATATCAGCACCTCAGTCAAACCTCAAAAGCCAGTTTTGCTTAATCCAGACCCAAAACCAACATGAATATTATTCTTTCATTTCTGAAAGGGTGACAGAGTTCCACCCCCACCTGCTCGTGTTAGACCTGTCCAAAGCCTTGTGTGTGATGTTTGAACACCAGAGATGGAGTTCAGAATTAACTGTGAAACGGACCTTATTGCGCACTTCATGGGTGCCGACCTATTCCACTTCAGGGCTGTCGCAGATCGGCGAGAAATACGTGGGCGAGGAGATGAAGAGGGCACTGTTCGGTGTGAAGAACATGAAGGAGGTCATGGAGAACAACGACAATAAACACAAGCATCTCATGAAGTCCCTGAGGCATAGCATTGATAAGAAGAAGGTTGTAACTTCAATCTGTAGTATCTCACACAAAATACACCCCACACACTCCTTGATGAAGCTTTGCATACCATTTGGCTCCTCCATGGTAATGCTGTTATCCCCTCAGAATTACATCGCTTCCTGTTGATAGCTGAGGTCATAGGATCATAGCTTGAGATGCTCCACACCTTTATCTTTCCACTCCCAAATGTCTCTCCTACCATGACCAGGAGGTGGATCAGCTTGCCAAGGAGGTGGAGCAGAAGCTGAGGGAGGCAGAGCAGCAGTGTCAGAGGTCCTTCAAGACCTCCTGGGAGAAGTGCCAGCCTTGCCTGGAGGACACTTGCAAGACCTTCTACACATCCACCTGCCGTCGGGGATTCTCCTCCTTCTCTTTCAAGGTACAGATCGGGAATTATCCCACAGCTACACCTAGATCCATGAGGAATCTACATACTCTATATTTATATAAGTGCCCTTTGATGTTAAAGACATTGATCTGGTCATCACAATAAAGCCCACTTGATTCAACTTGATTTGACCAACCCTAATTTCAGGTCGAGGAGTTCTTCCGCAGGATGTCCTCCCAGTTTCTGTCCCTTGACAGCCAGGATGAGCTAGGTCAGCAGAGCTCAGAGAGCCCAGATGGTAACCTACAGTGGGTGGAGGACTCCTTCACAAGCCTGCAAAGCAAGGTCTATGACCTATACAACAAGGCTGCTATGCTGGTCTCCAGCATGAGCAAGGAGCTTGATACTGCATTCCAGGCCACCTTCGCTGCCAACTCCACTTCCAGACTCCTCTCTCCAGACCAGGCCATCCTAGAACCTGGGTTCTTCCAGGGCATCAGGCTGGACGACGTGCTGGAATCCTTCTTCGACTTCGGCAGGAGTGTCATCGAGGAGTTCAGCTCCGTCATCACCGACATCTTTGACCAGACGCCACAGGACTCTGAGTGGGACTCGGAGCAGCAGACAGGTGCCGTTGATGTGTTGCTATAGAAACCAGTGCCAATAAAAACAAACCCGAATAGTTTCAACGCCATGTGTAACAACATGCTAATATGCTAACAACGTATCCACCAGGATCAGAGATGCTCCCAAGCCGGGCTCCTTCCCTGAGCAGACAGCTCTGCAGGGATCTGCGCAGACGGAGCTCTGAATGCTGGCAGCTGCAGGACCGCTGTGAGTCCTGCCAGGGGGCACTGACTCATGGTATGTGCATGAAATGGTGGTGAAATAAAGTTTGCAGCAATAGGCAACAGATTATTCACTGCATTACCATAGTAACAACTGATTATATTCCATTCTTCAGTAACCTCAGCAAAATTCTACATTGTATATAAATATATCTGGATATATATTATATGTACCTACAGTACCAGCCAAAAGTTTGGACACTCCAGGCCGTCGATAAAGGAGAGTGATAGTGTTGCATCACATGGCCTGGCCACCTGATCTATACATAGTAGAAATGGTTTTGGAGGAGTCTGACCAGATAGTGAAGGAAAAGCGGTCAATGAGTAATCAGAATATTATGGGATCTCTCTCAGGAGAGCTGGCAAATCATCCCAGGAGGCCACCTTATGAAACTGATGTAAAGGACACAGTAGGGTCAACCAGTCCCTGGAGCAATTGGGGTTAAGGGCCTTGGTCAGGGGCCCAGTGGCGGGACCCAGGGAATTTCAACTGGCGACCTTCTGGTTCCCAAACCACAGAGCTGCCCCATCCCCTGCAACAAATTATAATTTTTTTCTTTAATACTTTTTTGGTCAGTGCATAATCCATATTTGTTATTTTATAGTTCTGATGTCTAAAATGTACATATAAACCTTTCTATGGGTGTTTCCAAACTTTTAACTGATATTGCAGAAACATGCACTTGCATCAGCTTTGCGCCATTTTATACCCAATATAGGCTACTTATGCAGCACAAATTTTGTATAAATTCTACAATATCTGGCTTTCATGGCTAACATGGCCAGGTATAAAACTAGTTATTAATAACTGCACACGTGTAATGAAAGTAGCTGCTAAGTTAGAAGTACTAGCGTGTAGCTAGTGTTTTGGATAAGCTATCTTTGTTCTTTAATTTTTGAAATAATGACGACTCAAAGGCTTCTGAATTTCTGAAAAAATTGCATTATGGATAAAGGCAATAGTAGCACAACACTGCCATCTACTGGTCCACCGCAGAGTGCCCGAACGTGAGGCAACTGTCCACGGAACTGAACGAGGTATCCCGGCTGCTCAACGAGTCCCGGCAGCAATACCAGGAGATGCTGCGGGTGGTGCAGCGGCATGCGGACGACACCATCGCCTGGCTCACCGACATGGCTGCCAGGTTCGGCTGGGTGGCCGAGCTAGTCAACGGAACCAACGTCGACCAGGACATTTTCACCATTGCAGCCGTACGGATCCCTCTGATTCAATCAATCAGTCAGCCATTTAAGTGTCTATTTGATATATAAGCCTATAGCTCTTAACCCTTACCGCTGCCATTCACTGTATTTGTAGTGGCGCTCAGCTACGTAAACACGGTTTCTGAATTCATGAAATATTCCGGAAAGTGAGGTTAAAAACGATTTGCCTTTGGAGATTTGGCACGCAGGCAAAACAAACTTCCTTTCAACTGCGAGCAAAAAACACATAACGGGACACCTGAAAAAACAGCGGCGACCCATGGGAAGTCCGAAAATCTCGGGGGGCTGTCAGCGCCCCTGAGAGGCTGTGGAACATTGTTTTGGAAAATTCTCATTTAAAACTACCAGATTTCCTGAATGGAAGGACTGAAGTTTATATGGATCTTTGAACCAAATAAGCATCGTGGGTAGTGTAGTGTAGCAATGCTCTGATTCATTATGATCAATTAGTGCAAATTTACGGTCGTTTCACTCCTTACAGTAACAACAGTAAGGGTGCAGAAAAAAGTCTCTGCAGAACAAATGGTTTCCATCTTCAGGGTAAAAAATGTGAGCCAACAAAAACTCCCCTCCCTGATCAAGATCAGTATTTAGATGATCATTGGAATAAACATTTTGCTCAGCGAGATAGAGAGACATACATACTTACAATAAAATTCGCCAGTGCGGGAGGGCATATGTGTCCCCATACCAAATTTTGCCGGCCTACCCCACCTAGAAATCGTCCGATGTGCCAGATGGTCAGTGCAGCCCTGACTGGTGTAATCCCTCAGGTGGTTCCACACAACGAGGATATAGGCAACGGCACAGCCTTGGACACCGCGGTGGAGCTGAACATCCTGAGCTCACCTAAGCTCACCCTCTACGTCCCGGCAGAGCTGCAGGTTGAAGAGCCCGCCTTCATTCAGTATGTGGCCAAGGAGGCCCTGGACCGATACAAGGAGGCGGTGAGGTGAGCCATACATCCGTGAGCCAACCAAGAGCTCCCCCTGCTGGCTACAGCTTCACCAGACAATGGAGACGGTTTGGGACAGTCTATTACAAGGGTGTCAAACTCCAGTCCTGGAAGGTCGGAGCCCTACACGTTTTTGGGTTTCCCCTCACTTAACACGCCTGATTCAACTCCTTTTTAATTACTACACAGCTCTTGAGCTGAATCATTTGTGGTGGAACAGGGAAAGAACTAAGCTACACAGGGCTCCAGCCCCCCAGGACTGCAGTTTTGACACCTCTGGTCTATTAGAACGTCTAGCTTAGCTTGGTCCTTGTCCTAGTTAGTCCTCAAGCTAACAGGAAAGAGACCCCGGGCTTCCAACCATATGTGCTAGAATGAATTGTTAGGCCAGTGAAACCAGTGTTAATAAGTATGATACCCGTTTCGCCATTTCTTTCATTGTCCAGTTCAAATGTGGCATTGCTGTCTGCGCTATTGTCCCACCATATAGCTGTCCCTTACACAGGAACCGTGGCTTATTTCATTGTGTTTTTGCAGACAAATGCAGCAGAAAATACCTCCCCCCCCTTTTTTTTTTTTTTAAAAAAAGACCTTTTATTGAACACTGTATGGATTCTAAAAATATGGTAAATCGTTTGTCAAATTGGGAAAAAGCAAATAAACCCCCATGTCTACAGTACATGTGAAAAATTCTGATTACCATATTATCATGGAAGATGCTCAGTGTGTGCTTTGGCTCTCTTTGCAGCAACTCTTTGGCCTGAGAAGACGAATGAAGAGCGATACAGCTGGTCATTTACCGAAGAAAATCGTTAGCTTTTAGTTTCACCATCACTCTGTAGCACCAAGATGATTCTAAAAACGTATCTTAGCAAGTGAAAATCAACCTTGTGTGCAGGATTATCTCCAAGTGTTGAACAGGCAAGAAGTTGCATTAATTTCTACTAATATGTTATCATAGATAATTGAAATGTTGACATTGTGCATGAAAACGCGCACTATAAACCAGGTAGTGGAGCATAGGGTTTATCATCTGGTTTTCAGTGGATTTTTGGGAATGTGACGTGAAACGTTTATGGATGTTACACGAACTGTGTGAAATAAAGTGCGATGTCATTAGACTCGACGTACTTTTTCTATGAATATTCCTGCGTGTTGTTATTCTCCAGCCAGCTCGGCTTCCCTAGGAGGGGCTTACGGACGGGCGCCTTTTTCGTTCGTCCCCATTGGCGTGATGCATGTTAGAAAACCCGCGATTTCCGTGCACGGAAACCTGCAGACAATCTGCGAGCTCAGGGACAGAGATCCCCCTTCGTCGCGGTTTTAGCCTTTGGATTGTATCCCTCGAAGCTTCAAGATGCCCGCTACGTCGGAGGTGCACGACACCGTGCACGACCAGCCAGACCGCCCGTCACAGGCAGAATCACCCTCGATGTTTCGCGACGAGCGCGGCTATCTGGACCAGGTTCGATACATAATGCAGCACGGGAACCGAAAAGGGGACCGAACCGGGACCGGGGTCATCTCCTTGTTCGGGTCCCAGGCCAGGTACAGCCTTAGGGGTAAGTGGCGTGCTTTCATGAAAACCATATATAATGTCTGAGACAGCAAGAACTCAAGCTACGCAAGAAATCTTACGGCAAATCTATATTATTCCACTATAAATTTAAAATTAGCTACGTCGAAAGCGTTGGGGTAGTTTGCAGACCCTACGGACTATTTACAAGGTAATATAGCGATTACATACATATAAATGTGTGCGCAGACTTGCAAATTTTGCGAATTGCAAATCTCACTACTGCCAGCTGAGTAGCAGAAAGGCAATTACGCGCCTAACGCAGCATTGACACGTTCATATTCAACAAATACATATTCAAAAATGCAGTGACATCTAATATGGATTTTAACAATTACAAAGGCGTTATATTTTATAATTTTAAAGTAATTCATCCGCGCAGTTACACTGCTGACATTTCGATCCGGCTTCTTCTTGTTAGTTTTCCCGCGTGACGGGAAGTGACGTTTTTTGTAACATTTTTCATTTCTGGGGCGCACAGCATCACATGGTGTGGTGGAGTGCGTTTGCAGGACGCGCGCGCGCGCACACACACGCACGTATTCCTGTCTTCATGGGGACTCTCTATTTATTCCTGTGGGCATATCCCTAGTCGCAGCTATGACATCATTAACCCCTACCCAGCCCTAACCTTTCCCATAAGTAACCAAACTAAAGACTTTTGGCTTTTCTAGTTTTTCTAATTGCAGTCACAACGGGGATATGTGGGGAAACGTGTAATAAAAAAAATAAGGTAAAAAGTCACAATTCTTTTTATCACATTTTTGAGACATTAGGTTCACATTGCTGCAGGTGATCGTTAGGATATGTATCCTACAACGAGGTTTTAGCTGATGAGAACCTGCCCTAAATTTTTCACCAGGACACCTCATACATCTAAATATTTATTAAAATATATCTGATATATTACTTCTCATTTCAGACCAGTTTCCCCTCCTGACGACGAAGAGAGTCTTCTGGAAAGCAATTGTGGAGGAGCTGTTGTGGTTTATTAAAGTAAGAAAAAAACTGGTTTCAGGAGGCACTGAAACAGCTGCAAAGCTCCATAAATGAGCCCTAAGGAGCAAAAGTTTCTTAGCTTTAAAAAAACACCTAACAGATTATATGTGTGTGTGTGTGTGTGAGAGATTTGGTTACAGAATTAGTTTCTGCACATACACAACTTGTCCAACTATGTTTAAACAGACATACAAAGTCTAACTAATCTGAGACACACACATTCACGGCATTACCGTACTATACCTTGGTACAGTGCTGTACTATATTTTACCATGTAGAGTACCATACTCCTGAAGCTGGCTGTAATCACAACTGGTGATCTCTGTCTTTGAGACCTTATATATAATTAGATATATATATCAAATCTGCTATATAAAGATTTATCATTATTAATAAAAAAAAATGGGAAAGGAAATTACTTTCTTACGTTTTGACTCTTTTCCTTGGGATTTCGTCAGACTTTGTCAAGCTCTGGTGACCATATTTACCCAAAGCAACTTCATATTTTACCAGTTTATACAGTTTGGAAATTTTGCCAGAGTAATTCCGGTTAAGAACTCGGCTCACGGGTCCGACGGCCGGATCAGCTGCGTGTCGCTGGCTTGCAGGGCTCCACCAACGCCAAGGAGCTGTCCGCAAAGGGCGTGAAGATCTGGGACGCCAATGGTTCTAGGGAGTTTCTGGACAGCTGCGGCTTCACGTTCCGGGAGGAGGGCGACCTGGGGCCCGTGTACGGATTCCAGTGGAGGCATTTTGGGGCCGAATACAAGGACCTGCACACAGGTACCGGCGCCTGGACCCGATTGGGTTCCATTGACGATAAATGCTCTTCATGCTCATACAGCTAGAAACATCCTTTGATGTCGGGCTTCTGATGTTGTACATTGTGGGATATGAACCGGCGACCTTCCTCATCTACTGAACCACACACTGGCTGCATTTTTGGTTGTAAGTGTCCTTCCCCGACTTGCCCTGGCAGATTACACAGGCCATGGAGTGGACCAGCTCCAGGCCATCATAGACACCATTAAGAAGAACCCAGAAGATCGAAGGATCATCATGTGTGCCTGGAATCCCAAAGGTACCTGCTTCCCTCACAGCACTGGATGGGCGATTCATCCTCTTGAGGGTGATCACCCTCCTGCATGAGAACCTTTGGAAGCATCTGGGAGGGAACTGGGATAGTGGGAGCCTCAGATTGGCTCACAGCTAGCAATGTGATTTCTTCTCCCTATCAGACCTGCCCCTGATGGCCCTGCCCCCCTGCCACGCCCTCTGCCAGTTCTACGTGTGCGAAGGGGAGCTGTCCTGCCAGCTGTACCAGCGATCTGGAGACATGGGGCTGGGCGTGCCCTTTAACATCGCCAGCTACTCCCTGCTCACCTACATGATCGCCCACATCACAGGCCTCAAGGTGGGTGTGGCCTCGATACGTGGCCATCGGGAACCTCCAATACCCACTAATTCCGTGGTTCTCAAATCGTGTACAATGTGTACCAGCGTAATGGCCAAAGTTTAAATGCAGAGATACCTCCACGAACCACTAGAGGGAGCTCATGTCGCGCCAGTAGTATGCATACCGTAGCCCTCATCTACTTCAGATTGGGTAACTTCGTAAAGTAAAATTGCAGGAGGGCGTGGGCCTACGGGAGTGAAGAGTTCCCATGGTGATACATGTCTGACCGGTGCAGAAGTAGTTTGACTGTTTGTGACTAGCGTTCTACCCATTCTGAGTTTAGAAGGTGCTTGGTTGGACAGATCCAAACCCTCCCTGGGGGGTGGGAGGACTATGAGAATGATTCCTGGTCTTATGAGGAGAGGTTAGCTGAGCGGAATCTGTTTAGCCTCGAGCAAAGGAGACTAAGGGGGGGGACATGATCCAGGTCTATAAGATTCTAACGGGCCTGGATGCAGTTCAGCAAAATGGCTACTTCAATATTAGTTTAAATACTAGAACTCGTGGCCATAAGTGGAAATTAGCGGGAGAACATTTTACAATGAATTTGAGGAAGCACTTCTTTACGTGGCGTGTAGTTAGAGTATGGAATAGTCTTCCTGCTAGTGTAGCGGAAGCTAAAACCCTGGGTTCCTTTAAATCAGAGC
>JAABNX020000104.1:692736-716074 GCA_015163995.2 Mormyrus lacerda | reverse complement strand
AGCCCGGCGACTTTGTTCACACCCTGGGAGACGCCCACATCTACACCAATCACGTCGAGCCTCTGAGGGAGCAGGTGAGCAGCTGCTGGGGTTTTTCCTGAGCTGTAGTGCCAAGTGGCCAGAGACCAGGGGACACTTCAATCAGGAGGCAGAGGATAAGCGGGCCTTTTATTAGATACTCCTGTCGGGTCGGACCTGGATTTATCTCCAGCACCTTTTCAAGGGTTCAGTGAAGCCATTCTGCACACGGCTGTTGTACTGAGCTGTTATTTTAGCACTTGTGACCTTCCTGTTAGCTTTAACAAGTCGGGCCATTCTCCACTCACCTCTCGCATTAACAAGGTGTTTTCGCCCACAAAGCTGCCACAGTCTGGGCGTTTAATGTTTACACTCGCCATTCTGAGTAAACTCACTCTGTAGTGTGTGAAAATCCCAGGACGGTGGCTGTTTCTGGGATGTTGGAAGCACAAGGCTTGGCACCAACAATGGCACTATATTTATAACCAATTAGCATACACATCTTATCCATTCAAATGCGCAGCCAATCAGTAAGTGAACCTCTTGACCCTGTTTGCTTGCTGTATGTATTCATCCCCATGATTGGCTGTTTGGAGGATCGGGCCGTTTGCCTTAACCAGCCGGGGTTACCTAATTAACTGGCTCTTATGTGTATTCCAAACCCACGTTAGATTTTATTTTTAAAAATATAAAACGTAACACTTGCATCCCCTCACATCAGTGTGTCTTGACCCCAATCCTCGGTATCCCCCAGACTTTCCACATTTTTGCTCCCTTCCTGCGTACCTGAACCTAACGGTCAAGAACAAACCTAATCGTCAAGAACACCGAGTACCTGGGAGGGGGTCCATGACGACACACTGGTTTAGATGGCGTGCTGATTTTAAACTCTGCTAGCCGGCTTACATTCAGATTATAGCTCTGTGCTCAGGGACACCCCCACACTGCTTTTCCGCGGGGGTGTCCCTGATTGACACGCTTTCGGCCCCCCTCCAGCTCCAGCGGGAGCCCCGCCCCCTGCCCAAGCTGAAGATCCTGAGGCAGGTGGAGAACATTGATGACTTCCGCCCCGAGGATTTCGAGATCTGCGGCTACAACCCCCACCCCGCCATTAAAATGCAGATGGCGGTCTGAGATTCCAGCTCACCTCCTCTCCCTGTTTTTTCTACTTTAAACATCCAATCCTGTTTTCCTACCTTAATGTTTTTCCTCCTAAAAACTGTAAATGTTTATGTGTATAGGTCTGAGTTAAGAATTCACATTTAGACGATTGTCAATTTGATCTTTATTGTATCGAATAAAAGGTTTTGTTTTCATCTAGATTTTGTATGTTTATCAAAAGGCAGAAAGTGTTCAGTTAAAAATCAGTTCATGTTCTAAAAACCACATGAGATAGAAAAGATTTTATACAAAGATCAGTTCGAATTAAAATCTTTAACAAGCTGTGGAGTGGTCCCTTCTAAGGATTAAACCATTTGTGCGTGGGTGGGGGAGTATTTATTGATTTCTAAAGGCCTTGCCACACCTCCCCCTGGGGGTAGCGGTACTTCCTCACTGACTCTTCCTTCATTTCTGTGGAGTATCCAGGATCCTGGTGAGGCACAGGAGCTGTATCAGTGATGCCCTGTTCTCCTTCATGAGAACCACATACAACACATTCCACAGTTTCAGAAGTAGGGTGTTCAAGTCCTCAGTTGGCAGACTGGTAATTTGTGCAATTATTGGTTGATTTAATGTAGCACTACTCTCTCACCCCACCAGGTGGTGCACATCCAGCTGGCACTTTTTTCTCCTGCAGTCTGAAGACATGTGGTGAGACCAGGGGTGGGCAATCTTATAAGCAAAGTTCTGGTGTGTATGCAGGTTCAACCCCAGGTGTGAGGACCCATCAGCCAATCAGTCCTCTAATTAGTGACCTAATTAGGGGGTTGCAGCAAAAACCTACATACACATCGGCCCATTCTGGATAAGACTGCCCACCCCTGAGTTAGACTATCTGGGGTCTCAATCACTCATAGTGGTTAAATGCGTCTGTGCCCAGTGATGAACTGGTACCCACCCTGACCAGCAGTGCTTTGAAATGGATGGTCTGGTGGATGTATCTTTTCACTGTATGTGTGTCCATTGCTAGATTCTGTTGTTGCTTGGGGAGAAATCCATACAAGGAAAGAAACCCTACACCATCATTCCTCAAGATTCAGGTGTCAGAAGTGATGGGTAATCCCCGGCCACCCTGCTGGGCCTCACCTTCGGGGGCATGTAGCAGGCATCTTGGATCACCACGGGGCTCTCGAAGTGCTCGTGAAGGTGATCCACGTACTCGCACATCCTGCAGAGACGGCGGGAAAGGTCAGGCCGCTCGGACCAAGTCAGATCCCACGCTGCGGGAAGCTCGTTTACATCACAGGTCTGAATGGTAGTGACTTTGAATGAGGTATAATGGAATATTGCATTGGAACACGCATGCATGAGGCCTCAAACCTGATCTGAGGAACTGACCAATCAGATATCGTTCACGACCGTCAACCAATCAAAACGAAGGGTTTCCACGCACTGTGCTAGATGGTTTGACACACCTGTTGTGGAGGCTGGCCGACACCGATATGTAGTCGAAGAGGATCAGGTGCTGCACGAGCTCGCAAAGTCCCACCCCTCCGGCGTGGGGGCACACGGGTACTGCAGGGACAACATTCCCACAGCACTTCTTTAACGTTTTCATGCAAACTAATGTGTGCCATCGGATATTTCAGCAAGGCTAACAGCTCAACTACCTTCCAAGCGTACAACCCTAGGACTTGAACCAACAATCTTCTGGTTTGAAAATCATTACGCCATCATACGACCCAAAATTTTGGCATTTCCAGGAAATGGTTGCAGGTTTTACAGTCACCTTTGGCGAGTAACTCCCACCTGGAACCATAGGCAATGTGGGATTCTAGATAATTAACTGGAATGATAATTGAATATAGCTGAACCAGTCCACCTCTGGCATACGATGTCATTAACTGAACAAAAATAGTACTGACAGTGAAACACAAGGAGATTCGTTCGATACACAGAAACATCCAGAACAACTTCATGGCCAGCACTGTATGACTAGTATTGGTCGAGGCCGATATGGCACCCTGGACCAGCTTCACCATTAGCGCCCACTCAGAAGATGGCGCCCTTGGTGAATCACCCTGAATCACCTAATAAGTTGACCTGCACTGTGTAAGTAAACACTAGCCCTGAAATACCATCAACGGGCAGCACCCCTGGAGTGCCACAGGTATAAACATCCATCCATCCAGCATGGACAGGCTCATGGGGGATATTAACATCCATAATGTACAGTACTACCCAGTACCACATTAATATGATAATGAGAACAGCGCCCCCTACAGGGACGTCTGAGGATGCTCACCCTGGAACTTGCAGGCCATTAGCAGCACAGCCAGGTTCTCGTTGACGCTGCCCAGGCGGCAGCTGTCGATCTGGACGAATTGCAGGGCCGAGGCCTGGAGCAGCTGCTTGAACATCACTCGGTTGTGGCACTGTGGGGGGTGGGGGGGGTGGTCAAAGGTCAGGGATCACAGGAGCCACCATTTATATACAGCAGTTAGGAGGCCTCGTAAACCAGGCAAAAGAACAGCTGGTATAACCTCAGCAGATCACATGACTCACCTGCTCCCCAGTGGCCACTCCGATTCCCAGAGGAGCCAGGGCCTACAATACCAAGAAGGCTGTAGGTCAGTGTTTTGCCAGAAGGGGGCGCTGTAAGCCCAATGGACAGTGACTGGAAAGAGCTCACTGCTATAATGAGGACCTTATGGGGATGAACTGGTGTCAGGCACGTAGAGTGCTGGCCAGGAATGGTGCGATGGATATTGCACAACAGGTTTTTTATTTTAAGTACTTGTATTCACATGGATATTTTCCATTTTAAATCCTTTTCAAATTTTACAGCGCACTGAAAGACAGGGAGACTCCCTGCTTATTTACAAAAGCATTTCATTTGATGAGAGAGACATCATTGGTTTATCCCAGAGTTACCCCCCTCCCAAAGGGGCAGCTGTCACACCTCTGCTCTCCAGCAATCCATCGACATTGTTTTCCCCTTGGGTTTCTCCTGTCATCTCAAGAATGCAAGGTCAGCAATCCCTCATCAGAAATCCAGAGTAAGCCAATACCAGTCATACATCATCTTCTCTACATGTCTACTGTCATATTCCTTTACCCTCTTATCCATCTTTCTACCCTGCTGACCCATCTCTCTCTTTCACTCTTCTTCCAGTCTCAATCCCGCTCTTTTTTCTCCCACTCTCCATCCCTCTCTCCTTTCTTCTCTTCCTCTTATTTCCCCGCTGTCCCGCCCCTCCCCATTTTCCCTCATTTTCCCAGACCCACCTTGGAGATAGTGGCGTGCCCCAGGATGTCGTCAGGGGAGGTGGGTTCCTCGATCCACAGGGGCTTGAATTCCGCAAGCCTCGTCACCCAGTTGATGGCTTCCCCCACATCCCACCTCTGGTTGGCATCGATCATCTGGAAAAGCCAGAAGGCAACCAACCAAGAGTGCTGATATTACAGTCAGATGGGCAATCAAAGCAGAAGGGCAATGATGGTATGCCACTTCCTGGATCTAGTCCTCAATGAGGTCATGGTGGAGATGCGTACCAAGGTGTTGTCAGGGCCTATCGTCTCTCTGATCAACCGACAGCGACGAATATCGTCTTGAAGATCCGCCCCAACTTTGACCTTGAACCTGTACCAAGAGTAGGGCACCTACTCAAGATTCCTTTATTTGTCATGAACAGAGAATTCTCTCATTCTCAAAATTCTCTCATCACAGCTCTAGAAAGACCAGTAAAAGGATTCTCAATCCTCATAATTAATATCACCGAAAGTGCAATTTGCAGTCATTCAATTGGCAGACTTTCAGACACTGGGTGACTTATGGGGACCATTAGGATAAACACAAGGGAAAGAGCGTTATTTTCTACAGTGTCGAATGGCCAAGAATAATTACATCTGCAATGCACATCATTAAGAAAGGGGACACTCCAATCTGCATGGTCCCCACGAAAGGCCGTCAACAAAACGCCCAGCAGCGCGCGCTTTCTGCTACAGCGCTGGATGACGCGGGGAAAAGGGCGGTAGTTCAGGCTCATCAATCAGATGGCAATTCCCTTTATCTCAAGAGAACCTGGAGTAGAAATTTAAGCACATATTGTAGAGTAGTACTTATGTATTATTTCCAATTTTTTTCCCCATAGTTAAATCAAATTGGTCAGTACTCACTGAATGACCTGACATTCATTTCCCAAAAAAGAGGTGAGATTCTGTATTTTAGGAACAGAGCTTTAAAACTGCTGCTTTTAAAAAAGTAAAAAGGCTGAGGATGACAAAATGGTCTTTAATATACGAATAAGAGAATATTGGCTTAAAAAGCTATTAAACTTCCGGAATACAGCTGCAAATAACCATGAAATATTCAGTGATTATCATAAAATAATTGTTATAACCCACTAAGTATTCCATAAGATTAAACTCTGTACTAATCCTCCTACTGTGGGACTGACACCATATCCACCTGGGTCGGGCTTAGACAGATGTCTAAGTTTCTCTCACCTGGTCCATTTGTGGTTCAGAGCCTTGGTGCAGAGCTATAGGACCAGAGAAATGGACAAAGGTCACCTTCACTGACGTACACCTCAGAAGCACATTTGAAACCACTGATCTAGAGCAAAAAGTCACAAATCCAAGGGGTCGTTGGCATATGTAGATTCTACAACTCCTTCATATAATTAACATACTGAAGGATTCATTCATTTACAGAAATAATTAGTTCAGATAATACGTCAGGCAGACTAGGACCTTGGACTGGGAGTCTAGAGCCCAGGTCGGGCACAATTGTTTCGGACAGGTGGTTTTGGTTCTGTACTGCTGGACCTGTTGGTGTGCAGGCAGACAGTTGAAATAATATTGCCATATGGTCATGCATCTTGGCAATGAGTAGGGAGCCCTGGTCTTAGTGACACCATCACCAACTCCCTCCACTCAGCAGTGCCTTTAGGGCGGCGCCACAGAGACCTGTTTCAGCTGTGGGTCCGTGTAGCCGATCCAGGCACAAGACGTGGTGTATGCAGGGTAGCCCTCACTCAACATCTGCTCCTCTGTAGTTCAGTGGGAGACAAGACTAGGTGAAATCCAACCTCACCGTGGGGTTATGTAAATGATGGGGAGGGGCTTAAATGCTGACAGATGATTGGCCATTGGAGTGACTATTCAGGGACGCAAGTCATAATATAAATCGAAACTCTATGCTAGGTTACATTTATACCCATTTTGACAGCTTTATTGGTAGTAATTAATTACAGCATTCACCCATACATCTTCCAACTGCTTATCCAGCACAGGGGCACCAAGGCACACTCAGGTAATTGTTTTTTGATTTTTTGATTTATGAGGATTACTGATCAAAATGAGACATTATTATGACGCCTGCCGCCTAGGGTATGATCAGAGTGTACGATGATGCTGTGATTTAGGAGCTTAGCTTAAATCGCTCCGCATAACACAGAACGGCAGGCAGATCACCCTCACATTACAGAGCAGATGGACAGATCCATATTGCCAGTAAGCCAAAGGGTCAATGATGGGAAGAGAGAGCCCAGATGATAGACAGTCAGGGCTGGACACAGGGCTGCTGTAGAGAATAATGTGAACAGTCCTATGGAGGCCCGTTAGCAATGGATTCAGATCTGTTGTCCGCTTACGTACCTCTCTCCTGTCTACTCTCCCGGGCTTTCAAAAGGATGTCTGTGGAAAAAAAGAAGTTCTACTGTAACTAGGGGTGTAACAATTAATGCATCGACAAACGATCCGATGCAGCGACGTGACCGCATAAATATCGATGTAAGCGGGTTTTTTTTTTCCCTTTTCTCGCCGGTTCCAGTATTGTTTTCATGATCCACTTCGATGTATACATGGTCTACACCAGGGCTGCCCAATACGTCGATCGCGACCTACTGGTCGATCGCAAAGGTAGTCTGGGTAGATTGTGCGGCATTAAAAATAGAGGATGGATGACGCGTTCAACCGCGGCAGCTGCTGCAAAACTCCAGCAAGCTACCGAGTCGCCTAGTTAGCCTCCAATTTATTTTTGCTAAACTTAAGAAAGGGTATAAAAATGAATGGGGGAGCTGGACCATGTAAGAAGCCAAAAACCTACCACTTCCATACGGAATGGGGGGAGGACAGTTTTTTTTCGCCATGTCATATTCGAAGTGCGTTTGCCTCATCTGGCAGTCTACTGTTGTTATTCCGAAGAAGGGAAATGTGGAGCGGCATTTTCGGACTGTTCATAAAAACTACGACACTAACTTCCCTCCGAAAAGCGAGCTGAGAAAGATAAAGGTGAAGGAACTAAAATTCCAGTTCAATTCAAAAATACTTTATTTAACCCAAAGGGAAATTAATAAGAATTAATAAGAAGAATAAAGAATGCTCAATATATTTATACATAAATACATGTTTAGCATTTTTATAGTAGGTAGATCATTCTGACTTGGTCATTTATAAGTATTTGGCAAGCTAGCCTACCTTCAGAGCGTGTGTTTAGTATGGTGACATAGGACACTATATTCTCAGCGCACACAATCTCCTGAACACACTGACCATTTAATTTTTCTTAAAAAAAAAAAACCTCTCAAAGAAGATTATTGACTTGCTTGTATCACAGCATCAGTCAGTTCTGTTAATCTTCCTCATTCAAACATGTCTGTCCATGCAACATTTTTTTATTTTCACCTTATTGCACTTCATTTTGCTTGTTTTATGGGACATACTTGACTACATTAGATTTTGTTTCCAATTCCCAATAAAATATGATAAAAAGGGAAATATAATTAGCATGTAAATTCATTGAAATGTAAAGGATTGTGTGGAATTTCATCATTTCGACTGCTAACCCCAGTATCGAACTGAATTGAATCGTATTGTATCATGGGAATATATGAGATATCAAATCGAACCTTTGGCTTAAGGAATCGATATTGTATCGTATCGCGAGGAAAACTGTGGTTTACACCCCTAGTTCTACAGTAACTGACAAAAGACGTGATGTGTCATTGGCTGTCTGAGGCATGATCAGGGAAACTGGTTCCAATTTGGCATGAAATAAAATATTCAACTAAAAATACACACAACCCTACTGAGAACTAGATTTAGCCAATCACAGAAACACTTAATCTAAAACAGACCAACCACATTCAAGTACATCCTCAATCCCACACACCTCACTACACTTGTGAATGGAAAGCTATCTTGACTTCAGAAGCCGTATTTCGAAACACCGATTGGTCATTGAATGTTAACTACAGTTACTCTAAAGTAACAAGAATCAATACACAGATCCTCAGGGTTGTCCTGAGATATGCATAATTACCATTATTAAGTCAAACACCGGCCACAGATTATCCATTAGCATTCTGACATGGCATTGGTCCTGCCACTATCTTTATAGCCAACAGTAAACAAGTCGAAGAGTAAGAGGGTCTCTGGTGACACAGGACTGAAAAGACTGTCACAGAAAGACATGAAAAAGGGGAAATGGATTATTAAAAATATCAATAACAATCAGAAACCCACCCAAGGCCTCCTCTTCTGTGAGGGCATCAGTGATATATCTGAAGTCGATGCAAGATACCAGCTGTTTGGGGTCCTGGTGGAGACATGATCATCACTGCCAAGGTATCTGCTGCCTGAAGCTCTCTACCAGGTTCATATTCCTGCGGGGTGGCTGGTCCAGTTTTAGTCCAGCATCTAAACAGAAACCTAGAATCGAGGCTAAGGAACTTGCCGTCTGAAACGCCAAACCTACACCGAGCAAGTCTGTAAGGCTCGGACATGAATAAAACAAAAGAAATTATATGCTTTTATTAATACTGAGTTTAGTTTTCTCAGTGTTCCCGAATGAAGACCAAGCAGACTGAAGCAGCTTTTAGTCTCTATGCTTCCTGTCTGTGGAACAAGCTTCCTGAAGACCTGAGGTCTGTTAACACTGTCAGCTCATTATAATCAGGGCTTAAAACGTTACTG
The DNA here is from genome assembly GCA_015163995.2 of Mormyrus lacerda. Taxonomy (NCBI): domain Eukaryota; kingdom Metazoa; phylum Chordata; class Actinopteri; order Osteoglossiformes; family Mormyridae; genus Mormyrus; species Mormyrus lacerda. The sequence continues at coordinate 706,975 of JAABNX020000104.1, read as the reverse complement.
TTTGCTGCAGCTTTTCAATAAATTACATCAGCAGGAGTCAATTCATGTACTGCCGCTACGAGGTAACATCTTTTCAGTCGACTATTTATTTGTGAATTTTGGCCTTTAGGTTTTGTTTTTATTGTCTTTTTAATGTGATTTTAACGTCTTCCATTTTGGATACACCCCTACGCCCACGTAAAGCACTGTGAATCACCGTGCGTTTTAATTGCGCTACATAAACAAACTCGCCTTGCCCATTTCTGAGTGTGAAATGCTTGGCAAGCAGAAGTGGCCCACAGGTCTCGAACCTTAGGCTGAAACTGAAACGCCATGCCTATATTAAGGAGGCTCATGAAGACAGACATGAATAAGGCAAAAACTATATATGCTCTTTGGAAATACTAGTAAATAACCCCAAACTCAGACCAACTCACCAGGTCTACAAGGAGCTTCCAAAGTGGCTGAAAACAAGAAAGAAAATACTCCTTCAAAAAATACACAAATACCAAGTAGCAAAGAAATAATCAGAGAAGACAGAGCAACACTACAAGGATAAGCAGAATTCCAGGAGCCTGTATTGTAGATATAAATGTACTAGACAGGTTCTATCTGCCAGCTATACTTAAAGTGCCATATGGTCATCCTGGGCAGCTTTTTATTGCTAGCTAACACATTCTAGAGACTTTTCGGGATTGGGCTCAGCTCTGCAGGATCTGTACTGTATGTGAGCTGGAGGCTCAACTATATCTCAATTTATGGTTGTTTTGTCTTTGAAGTGACAGACATAGTCATTTTAATATTACTACAGTCGCTTTGCTCAGCTCTAATTACAGTTAAAATGTTTATAAACTTGTTAATAATATTCCGGACTCACCTTCCCCTCTGCCTTAGCCCAGAGGTCCCAGACGGCATTGAGGACAGCAGCTGTGGCTAGGTGAATTACCCCCTTCTCAGGTCCAATCTGCCCCCCAGAGCCAACACAAGACAGGAGACTCAGGTATCCAGAGACACACAACCACAATAACCAGAATTCCCATCATACCATAACCACTGAAAGAGCACAATACTTCTCACGGCTAGTAAATAGCCATTTTACCCAGGACAACCTTCCAAGAGTAAATTCACCAGAAAAGATTATGGACAATCAACAAATGTCACCAATCCTAAAGAAGGACAGACAACTGGAACTTGTCCAACTTTTCACTTTTAGATGTTATAAAAGAGATATTTATGTCGAGGGTTAAAGGCATGTCCTGGTTAAACTCATATTATTCCATTTTACTCATATTAATGTCAAAGCCCAGCTTCCCAATTCAGTTTTCATGTATTATTATCAGAGGTGGGTTTTTTGGTTTCTCTTCAGGTCCCCTGTATCATAGTGACTGTTTGTGGCCAAAAGGGGTCCCCCAAATAAATGTGCGGTGTACGCAGTGTTATTTCCCACAGCTGATTGAGATAATCACTTTCAAATAAGGTGTCCATTTTAAAGTTATCCAACAGTATAACTGCATTTCCCATAATCCCCTGCTGCTATGACAAATGGGCGCTCTTCTTACCAATCAGTCTCTGAAGGGACAGAGTGCACCGTTTACTGCTAGATATGTCACTCACCCACCGCATCTGGCCGTCGCTGGTAAGCAGCCTGTAAAAGCTGCGGAAATCGCCCACGATGTCGCCCAGCGCCTTCCCGACCACAAGCGCCGAAAGGGCTTCCACGGCACACACCACTGCATGGGGCACAAGCATCGTGCAGCAAGTCAGCACACCCCACAAAACCAGAGACGGTGCCAGAAATGTAACAAGACGCTGGTGCCCTTTTATTGGGTTACAGTGGGGTGATATCGAAGTAGAATAAATTATCTTTAATTAATACATCCATCTATTTTACTTATCCGAGGCCAGGTGACTGGTAGTAGGCAAACATGGGTTCGTTTTAACTCCCCCCCCCCCATGTAGTGACTGTCCATTGCAGTGCACAAACATGGCCAATTTAGGTGGACCTAACACACATTCAATCTGCTGAGGTGGGATTCAAACCCCCAGATCGGTTTGGTAATAGCAGAACTGAGCATCTGTGAAGCCTATAAACGATCAAATTTTTGAGGACTATAACTTGGTTTACATAATTTATTTTAGGTCTAATTAATATGTAGCAGTTTATAAATGCCAATTATTTAATAGCGTGATCGAGAAAACCACATTCATCTCTACACTCTCGAATTTTTATACTGTCTAGTCTTCATGCACAGAAAGCGAACGTCCACCAGATGGCACCAGGACGCACATAGATACCGTATACATTAATCTTAATTTTGGAAGACGACACAAATCTCAGGTAAACGGCTTTTTAAAATACAAACCTCACCTATTTCTGTGCCTTTTCCTAGCGTAAATGTCAGGCCATAGCCCCTGGATCCCCGGTCCGTCTCGATAACTACATAAGCAACCGAATAGTCCGGATCGTTGTGCTGCGGGGAATCACATGATAAGGGCATTTAATCCACACTAAAGTTTCCAGCTAAAAACACAGCGACTGCGATAATATGATCCACTGCAAAAACGGCATATTTCACATAGCATAGTCAGCTAATCGTGCACTTTAATAATAATAAGTGCACCTACCATTGCATCCGAACCGTGCTGCTCCAACGAAGTGGGGAACCTAACATCACTGACAGTCACCTTTATGATGGTTTCTTTCATGGTGTCGTTTGGTTTCCACGGTCTAACTCCGCTATTTTATAACTATCGGTGTGTTTTCTTTTCCCCGGTGCAGATCGGGTCAGTGTTCACGTGCGTGTCACGTGAGGTAACATGTGGTCGCCACGCGCGGCGATATATATACTGCACGGTGCCGGTCCAAAATCAAATTTACTTTCACATTGCATCATTCTGGTTTAACCCTTCCTTTTTACTAGAGGTAGATGTTTCAAGTTCACAAAATAAAAAGCTAGACCGAGATTTTATTTCAACCAACCAAGCATAGAAAGTCACATTCAGAGTTCTCGGCTGGTTGACAAACAAAATCTCGGTCTGGATTTGTATTTTCTGACCCTGGACTTGATATTTTTTACCGAATTATTCCAGGACGCTACATAAAAATACCCAAAAACAGGGGTCTCCAATTCCGGTCCTGGAGATCTGCTATCCAGTAAGTTTTCTATCCTACCTGACTTCTGATGAGCCACACCCCCTCCTGGTATTTATCTGAGACCTAGTGTGGTTCATCAAAAGCCAGCTAGGATAGAAAACTTACTAGATAGTAGATCTCCAGGACCGGAGTTGGAGACCCTTGCCCTAAAACCTTTGTGAGCAAGAACTGAGACAGGCAGACAGGTAAAAGCATGAAATGTTTTATTTTTCCACTGTACATATTCGTCAGGTTAGTAACCGAACATTTTTCTTTCATGATTTACACGTCACCGGTCATTAAAATCAGTTTTTTGTGCCCTCTTCGTTTAAAACTTCTCTTTAAAAAAAGAAAATAAAAGTTTTCACGACTCTGTACAAAGCCCTTGTAAAATCCTTACCATGGCTAAGGGAGGGATAGGGCGGCATGAGGTTTCGGCAGAGGAGGCCGCCTCGCTTGTTCGCGCATGCGCACAGTGACGAAGCGGACTCAAATGCACGGGTGACATTCAAGGCTGGGGTACTTTTCGCAAGCTGATGGTGTCACAGTGTGTCACAGTACTCCCTCAAAGATGGTCCCGGCGGCTCCACAATACGATCGCACAAGTGAAAGCATCAGAAAGATAAAGTATTTCAATCCGGTAGTGTTCATGTGGGCTTTCCTGGCAGCCAGCTCCAGTCGAAAACGAGCGGTGAGGCCATCCGTCGATAAAAGCGTCTCTGAATTTCTTCAGGTGCACCTGTTATCTTTAATGACAGACTTGTAAACTAATTGCCCTCCTTAAAAACATTAATTGTTTTTGCAAATAAAGCTCTTTTGCTGGTAATGAAATAAGATGCGGGAGAAACACCGGCAAATAATAATAAAAAAAAAACAATGAAAATAATTTGACAGTACTTTGGCTAGCAGTGCGAGTTAGGCTGAGCCCTTACTCCCACTGACTAAAGGCTTGCAGTACATAAATTTCCGCCCCTGTGATTTGGCACACAGGAGCCAACAGTGAAAATTCAACGGACATTAAGAGTAAAAACGTATCTCCTGAGGCGAAAGAAGCAAGGCTACACTGCCCTCTAGCGTCGACAAACAGCCTCATATCCACCCCCCGACATTCAAACTGAGGAATCACATCACCTCAAATCGACAGCCATGTAAAAATGATATTCGCCCTGAATGTTATGTTTTTGCAGTGAAATAGAAATGCTCCCATGGACCTGTTTAAAGAAATGGTGAGGAGATTTACAAGGGGGGGGTTGGGAATTGCAAGAACGCTTCAAGTTAATTCATTCACACACAAGAAAATTAAAATTAGTTAGCCTATGAATCTCCACTGTGGAAGTTTCCTACACATCTATAAGGGATAAAATCGCTCTTCCAGCTGAACTGGCTGTGTTTCTCTCATTCATATCCATTCGCGACGATAAAGATGTCAGACGAGCAGAAAAAACCCCGGTTCATCGTTCCTGACACCCTGCAGGGTGTCGCAGACTCGATCGGATTCACAGTACGATGCGACGTTCGAGATTTTACAGGACTGGACAATCACACTAAATACTTGGTCACCTTAAAAAAAAGTACAGTTGATTCAAATACACGAAAATAAACAGGAGGGGAAGGGGCAGAGAGAGGGGATTGTCCATAAAATGACCAGTGGTACCTGAAATAAGTGTCTGATGTGTCCAGGATTAGTGTTGTAAATGAAAACAAAGTGATTGAAAAATTACAGTGAAACAGGAAGCGGGTTGGGAGAGTGAAATGAAAACAATGAAATAAGTGGGTTTTTTTTTACAGCCCCAGCAGGCTTCTAGCTGGCCTCCCAGCAGACCACGTCTCCCAGAATGCACCACTCCCCCGCCTCTACAGGTTGTCCCCGGGCTGGTACTGCGGCTCCGTGGCGGTGAAGTAGTCCTCCAGGAAGGACTGGATGTACTCGAAGGTGGGCCGCTCGTCCGGGTCCTTCTTCCAGGTTTGCTTCATCATCTCATGGAGCGACTCGGGGCAGCCCTGGGGGCAGGGCATCCGGTAGCCCCTCTCCACCTGCTCCAGCACCTCTCGGTTCACCATGCCTGTCGGGGGAGAAAGGGGGCACAGCTCACCATCAGCCCAGAAACACTCCCACCCCCCTGGGTCCTGCCCCAAGTCAGCAAAGCTACACTGTCGTTCGATGTCCTGGTTCACTCAAATATCTGAAAATGTCATTTCCTCTCTTCAAGGCCTTTCGTTAAATACCGCATGTAATACATTCAAGTGAGGTAAAGCTTTTAAAAGGAATGATCAACAGTAAAGGTTTTGCATGTTACTTTGGTCGAACTATTCCTAGTACTGGAATTGGGGGTCCAAGCGGTGACGTAGGCGGGAGCCGTTCAGATCATTCTTCTGCGACTTATCCAGACATCATAGGCCTGGGCCATTTGAGGCTGAAGTCCTGACTGATTCGTTTAATTCAGGTTTTAATGGCAATGCTCTCAGTTTGAGGATCACATACATCACGAAAGTCCCCGTCCAGGGCTTATTTTCCAAAAGCCTTTGTATAGAGAAAGAATTCAACATAACAACTGTCAGAGAGATTAGGCGTCTCGGCCGAGTCCCCGATGTCTCAACATCCCAGCGATGACCCTGGATTTGCCAAGAACAACATGAAAACTGTATTTGTTAAGTCTGTGCTGTAGTATCATAAGAGATTCCAGAGCAACCTCAAGCTTGAAAGGAGCCGCAGAGGTCAAAGGGCACCCTGGTTAACCCGAAACGAGTCCGGTTTCAGCCAGCCTCACATGGAATTTCTTACGAAAAGGTCCTTGAGCAGTGACATTAAGCACAGCTCAGCATTCCCTACAGTCTAAGAGCCGCCCCACGATGGAAACATCACACAGCCATACAGATTCCTGCAGACATGTGTGACGACTTGTGTGTGTTTGATGGTCTTGAGCCATATAAAAATCTCATATTCATATGACGCCTGCTGAGATCAGGGATGTGGGAAGTTATGCAGCAGCTTTTCATTACGACCAAGCTGCACAGTAGTTACTAGCCGGTAATGTACTAATTAGTCACACAAGGAATGAAAAAAGCTGTTCTCTGTACTGCATCTATTCTACGAAAACTGAAATCAGTCTGGAGGAAGGTGCCAATTTGCTGCTCAGTTTACTCACAAAAACAATGCATAAGCATTTTGCTGAACACGATAAATTCATCTGCGCGCTGGGAGACTTGTGCACGATGTGTTCAATTTTGGGAGTTATTTCTGTTCCTGTCTGCTGGGACTGTATAACGAACACGGAACTGATGTTCAACGTTGCAGCGAAGGGCTGTGAAACAGCAGATGAGATGGATCTACTGGACGCGTGTTCTTCACAAGCCTTAGTATTGTTAATGTAGATATTACCACATACAGGCTATTCCTTTAAACTTTCCTTTTTAAAATTGTTATTCCTGTTGAAATAAAGACTAGATGTATTTGTCCCATCTTCATTTAAATTTACAGCCTATTTTTTGATCTCTGTTTTGGTTTTTCAGAAGATGTCAGACAGATTTTAATTTAAATAGCTTTAATGAATGCATTTCACACTTTGCTTTTATTGTGCGGTTCTCATAACAAATCACAAATAAAAAAAAACAGTTGAACAACCACTCCCCCCCATGGTGCACAGTAGGGCCACCAGGTGTCACTGACAGGCTACTCCAACTTGAGGAGATAAATGAGCCAGCTTTGTGCAAGCCTGACTAGCATGAGCAGGCAGGAGACGAAAAACCAGAGTTACTTGAGTGACATGCGATTGGCCAGATTGGGCCCATCTCTGCACTTTGGTGTCACACTTTGAGGCAGGGTGGACCTGCGACATCCTTCCTGCACCTCAGCCAGGAGCCCATCCATGGAGTCGACAGTCTGCTAGCTACGTGTCATCTCCTCCCCATTCTGCCTGGTCCCTGCTGGTCCTACAGGGTAACTATCACCTGCGGTCTCTACCCTCATCTGCAAGCCCACCCACTGACAATATCTCACTGTTAGCTCGAAAAGGGAAGCCCGTGAAGCGGTCAGTGGAGGAATGAAGAGCTTCTGACTAAGATGGGCGGGGCTACACAGCACTATCAATCACCGACTGGTTACGCCTACCTCCAACTGGGCCAGAACATGCGGTGATTGACCGGTGCCCCAAACCCTGCCCACCAGAGGTCTCCAGCCTTCATTCCATCGCTCACTTTCCCTGCACAGCTTGGGTTTATTTTCCACTGAACTCGGCCCCTTTTACTGCTCAGTGTGGCCTGTCAACGCTTCCCCTCGAACATGTCCAAGCGGGCTGGGAACACCCGCCAGCCGGGCCTCTCCAAGGTTAAACCTCCTGGCAACCAGTTCTTGCGTGGTCTGCACCATGTGGATATCCCTTTAATTTCCTCCTCCAGCCGCGTCCCAAGAGCCACCCCGAAGTGTGGAGTTTCACTCTCAAGGACGTCGCCGGCTGCAGCTTCCCAGACAAACAAGAGTCCCCGAACGCAAGAGTGCCGATAGGGTGAACTTTATACAGAGACAGACCCTAGAGAAAACTCTGCAAACACACACACACCCATCACGTTCCTCGGACACGTTCACGTGCACCGTGTTCCCGTAACTCGGCAAGTGGGCCGTGGGTTCAAATTCCACAGAGCACTCTTCCCTCTACTGTAAGTTGCTTCAGATATAAGCATCAGATAAATGAATTAATGCAAATATACCAACATCTCCAGCTCACACCCTGATATAGCCAGATGTCTCACTGAGCAATTCAGGTCATTTACTTACACCCCCCAGTGGACTTTGACTTGTCTGGGACCCTATCCAACCTGCCATTCGGACAGCGTGGGCCCGCCCCCTCACAGTGGGTCATTTGACGCCCTCGGTCTTCACGCTTACCTAACCACACCGATCCACACCAGAAGCCGCACCCCCCAACCCCCCGCTGGCACGTGGATTATTTTCACAGAGATTCTGGTCTGTATTCGCACCCTTTACATCTGAATCACGAACCCCCCGCAGGATTTTTCCGGTAAACATTCAACTCCGAGTGGGATTGCCAAGGTGGTTAGATCCTCCTTTCCATTAATCTGCATTTTATTCTCAACATTAGGCTGCAAGTGCCAGCAATCGTACATTTAAAATTAAAGCATGCGAATAATACCAGTGACGTTTGTCATCCTTTGTTAATCCCATGCTAAACATTTAAATACCCTGTCCCCGGAACAGGGAATTTCCTCCTGTAAGGGAGGGGGAGGGTTTGGGGGCAGGGCGGCGGGGGTAGAGTTTGAAACACAATCCAAATTACAGACAGCGCACACACGGACCACCTCTCAGGGACAAAGCCACCATCTGGCCTGGTTCTAGGATTAGCGCTGACAATTGACTGAATCTCTCTCTCTGAAATAATGCGGCACTGGCCTGCTGGCATTTCAGGAAGCAGAGTGAATAATTCCTTTGTGTTTCGCAGTATTTCTCAGCCCAGTCCTTGAGGACCCGCAGATAGTTCACATTTTTGCACCCCCAGCCAATCAAGAACACCAAATACCTGGTAGAAAGAGTATTTGGGAGCTTGGCCCCCACAGACGGCATTGAGAAACACAGCTTCCATTTCCTATAAAGGAATAACAGCTTTCGGTGTTTACAGGAAAACTAAACCTTCACCAAAACTAAATCAGTCTTTTGGTTAAACTGACCTTTCTTCACTCTCATGAGGCCACTGGACCTCTGCAGCATACCCAGAACATGCAGTTTTTCAATGACAGATTATCAGGTATATTTGTATGGGAATATTTTAGGTAACCCGTATAATGTGTATTACGGTTACTCATGTGTATATATTACAGTACGGAGAACAAGCCACACACACAGACGGCTAGGAGACTGTACTCATTCCACCAAAACAGCTGCATGATTCAACTGTATTCATATGCTAATTAAACAGAGCATCTTACACTACCAGTATGGGAAGCTGACTAACAACACTGTAAATGGATAGGCAAACGAAAATACCCTAATTATCTAAACAAGTACTCCTACAAAATATGGAAAGGCAGCAGGAAGTGGGATGGTGCAGCAGCCGTAGTATCTCAACGGCAACAAAAGGGGAGATCACCTTGCAGATGCCAGGGGACAACATGGAGGTCCATCAAACCAGACAGCGAAGAGAGCCAGCCAGGCTCAATATGCTGAGCTTCACAGCGAGCAACCAGCCAGCAGAATGTCACACGTTTAACTGTGAAATCTTCACCCTTTGGCCAGAACTACACACACATTCAACTAAAAATTACGCGAAAATCAAAAACGTAAAATGCAACTACATCCTCCCCTTGCTCCCTGAAGGATGAAGGTGGTCAGTCGTATTTACACGTGTGTGTGTGTGTGTGTTTCACCACCATCTGCCAAACAGCTCTGTGCTCTCAACATTTTCCTTGACGTACTTCACCGTATCTACCCTAATAAAGCAGATAACCAGCTAACTCACTCTAGTAATGAGCAAATATAATTACACTAAATTTAGGCAGAGTGCATAATTCAGGAGATAAGCAGTTGGACTACAGATGGTTATCGAGCTCAAGCTGTTTTGACCAGCACCAGCGAGGCTCTGGGCTCCGCAAACATCCCAAACATCTCCGAGCGGAAATCCCAGAAAGCGGAAGGGGACAGGTGCAGCCTACGAAAGCTCTCACGCCTGGTCCTCACAGCTGTCGAAAGCACGCCAGAAGTCTCATTTCAGACAGCGCCGGTAACAGAGAAGACTGGGTGATGGTTGAGATGAAGGCCCTTAAATCTGCCCCATGTGCATTAAAGTCTGCAAGTGACACCACCCGTTTTCACGCCTAGATTGGACTGACATTTCTAGGCCCGGGGATTACGGCAGTCGCCAAAAGAGTGCCCCCCCGGTGCTCACCTGGATAAGGCACTCTGCCCTTGGTCACCAGCTCTGTCAGCAGGATGCCGAAGGACCAGACGTCCGACTTGATGGTGAAGCGGCCGTACAGCGCCGCCTCGGGCGCTGTCCACTTGATGGGAAACTTTGCCCCTGTCAGAGAGAAGCAGGAAAACCGCCAGTTAGCGATTAGCACATCATGCCTCTCGGCACCACCAGGTGTCGCCAGCGAGCCTGGGATCCCGAACCGGGTGATGGCGAGTTCAAGCGGCAAAACCGCTTCCTAAGGCGGCAGATCCTCCAAGGACTGTTTTTAAAAGACTATTTACAGATTAAAAAGTATTAAATTACAGCTGTTTAGCGGATACTGGCTTTCACCGCACAGATCCCATTGGATGCCTGGAGTATCACGATGGAAGATTACTCCACATGAAATCTCAGAGAAGGAGATTGTTTTTCACAGACAGAAAAATGTAATAAGCCCCATTCTGAGCCGGTTATATAATCACTAACAGTCTTCCTAGACAAATGTACAATGACAGGATGCAACAAAAAAAAAATCTGTCTAAGGCAAACAGAGATAAGACAACCTCACACACAACTCCCGGGGAGTTTCCCCCTCCCCTTGTATTTTGAAAAGATGCCCAGCCCCCCCCCCCCTTCCGCTGGAGTAGAGGCTCGGCGGCTGGGCCACCTTGTCTGGCTGTGTACTCGTTATCCTCGATAAGCCTGGCCAGGCCAAAGTCAGCGATCTTGCACACCAGGTTGTCCCCGACGAGGATATTGGCAGCCCGTAGGTCGCGGTGGATGTAGTTCATCCTCTCGATGAACGCCATCCCATCCGCGATCTGGAAAAGGGGGGGGGGGTTAAGTTGTGAGGCTTGCCAAGACAATTCACACCTGCTCCGTGATGGATCACCCCCCCGCAAAAGGGGCATTTAGGGCATCATTCTCACATGAAGAATAGGCTCCTTTGTACTGGGATAAAGGAGCAGCACACGGAACTGATCTGACTGCTGGAGGTAAATTAAGGAGGATCCCCCTTGCCTTCTAAAAATGCGACACCCCCTTCTCACACCCCGAGACTGAAATGAGACTCCCTGATGCCTTTGGGGAGGGAAGGGGGCGTGCGAGATCCTTAAATCCATATACAGGCTACACGCTCCATCATAAGCAGCAAGATCCACACCTAGGTGAGAGATGGCCAATGGGAACGCGGCGCTATCTGCTCACCTGGGCAGCCATGTCCACCAGCTGGGGGAGCTTCAGGAATCGGCCATCTCCCTCCTTCAAGAAGTCTAGCAAGCTCCCTGAAAGTCGCAAAAGGCGTGAGGCACCTTCCAAAGGGCATGATACTGTGCATCATCGGTTGTTATTTTTTATAGTTTATTGTTATCAGTCAGTAGTACCTTGTAAACGTTACTTTCAGTAATAGATAACGTTTAAAACTATAAAATTAAGCCTGTTAAAATGAGCCAGCTTAGCTGTCCCAAACCCTTCCCTATTGTCACCCCAGTATTTGCAGCCACTGCCCATTGTACTCATGTTTCTTTTTGTCTCAACTGCTCAAATACCGCATTTGGCTAATCAATACCCCGTTGTCATTTAACAAAGCAGTTTAATTAATTGAGCTGGTGGAGAAATTTAACAAATACATAGAATAACTGAGGCTGCCCTACGGAGAGCTTTGGGAAGCGAAGCGGAGTTTATGCCTCAGTCTAACCCACATATCTACCGGTATCCATAGAGACACAGTGTTGGTGAGAATATTCCTGTCACCCTGACACTAACTGTGACAGCGGTCTCCTGTCCCCAGTCCGTGCAGATAGTGCTATTCACGAGCCTGGACACGCACGCTTGATAAAGCCAGACCTGAAGACAACTCAATCAACTCAAATCAATTCAGATACCCCCCTTCCAGGCCAAAAAGCTTTTAAAAAAAAAAAAAAAATTAAAAGGGATTCCCAATGACATCCCAAAAGTGCCACGCTTTAATTAAAGTTTTGCTAATTAAAAAGAGCAGAAAAATGACTTGACTCCATTCAGGCGAAGGGGCGCCTTCAATGTCAGGGAAACTCAGAAACGGCAGCTATGGGAAAACCCTTTCTGGGCGATTCCTGAGTGCTGATCCCACGCTTTAACACACGCTGACAGTTTCATTTCATTTATACAGCAACCCCTTCCAGAACATTCTAACGGTGTGTGAGATTAAGTGAATTATGGGGAGCACATCTTGAAAAACAGAGAAAGGCTCAGAGCAAAATCAAATGGTAAGATAGCGGCCAGACAGTTGCATATTTCCCAGTATACAAAAGTAAGCCTTCTTAAACTGATGGGTTCATACACTGAACCACCATTGTGTCATCTATGCTAATAACTAGCCTGCATCCAAGTGTCTGAACTTCAAGGCCAAGGAGCGCTAGCTCATGAAAATGAACGCAACATATGATTGGGTGGAGCTTTCACTGATTGGATGGGGACTACAATGATAGGGAGGGGCTAGCACGGATAGGGTAGAGCCTCAGAGGGGCAGGGCTGTTACTGATTGGATGGGCTCCATCGGGGTGGGCAGGGCTTGCCTTTGGCCATGTATTCGGTGACTATGTAGATGGGCTCCTCAGATACCACAGCATAGAGGGGCACCAGCTTGTCATGCCGGAGCTTCTTCATGATCTGCGCCTCCTGTAGGAAGGCCTCGGGCGACATGGTGCCCGGTTTCAGCGTCTTGATGGCCACCTTGGTGGTGCCGTTCCAGGTGCCTGTAGGGAGCACACAAGGGCCAGCTGCAGTTAGCGTTCTGCTCCAGCTGATGCTGAGAAGGTCTCGGGGCGCGGACTCCTACGTCAGTAAGCAAAGATGCCGCAACTTGATAAAACGCCCGGCGGGAAAATAGCCGGCTTCACTCGCGGTGCACCGCCAGTCACCGTTCCCAAGGACAAAGCCGCCACCCAGAGATCTGCGTGATGGCGGGCAGGCTGGGACCCGTCCGCGTGCGTCAGCGGTGAGTGGCAGACGGCGGGCGTGCAGGGACTCGCAAGGGGACTCCTTACCCATCCAGACCTCTCCGAAGCAGCCCTGGCCCAGCTTCACCTCCAGCCGCAGCGACTCGCGCGGGATCTCCCAGGCATCCTTGGCCAGGCCCTGCGTCTGCGGCTTCACCGTGGGGCACACGGCGGTCAGCCGGTAGCACAGCCCGTCGGCATGCTCTGGGGAGGGGGGGGCAAGGGGTCAGCAGGGTGATGGGCAGGCCTCTGTCGAATAACCAAGGAAGCTGGGTCATTAGCTTCCGGCTCGGCACGGAATTGAGAGTTTTGTGCGTATCACAGAACATTTTTGCCTCTGCTCAACGAAACGATTCAGCCAAGGCGACCGACTCGGCACAATCCAACACTGTCAACTCTATTAATCAGGCACCGTACTGGCTGACGAGTGCTTTTGGGTCGCACCTCTAAGAATACATTCAGAGCTGACCTGCAAGCTGCTTTGTGGGGGGGGGACTAAAATGTGAAATGAAATGTAAAGTTAGGGGGGGTGTCCTAGGCCCAGATATCTCACAGCTGATTGGATATCACACAGCACATGACCAATGAGAGATTCCTGCGTCCCTCGAAAGCACAGCAGCTATAAAGGGATGGGGGGGGGGGGGGGGGGTATTGCGGTGTCTAACAGGGATAGAGAGAATCAACTGGCAAATAAATGAGCTCATTAGGCTGCCAATCAGCTTGCATCCCATAAACAGAGGTGAAGGAGAGTTCCAGGCCCACTGACAAATCACATACGATCGCCTCACCCCCCCCCACCCCCACCCCACACTTAGCAACCCATCAGGGCGCACCATGAAAGCATCCCACCCTCAGGAGCACGGGGGGTTCCTCTTTGTGTTCAGATCAGGGGAGACAGGCCCTTTCAGGAAAGGCTCAGGGGCCAAGAGCCACTTCACATCCAAATGAAAAATGAAGCTGGGTTGGGGGCTCAGGATGAAAAACAAACCTTAGTGCGTGGGAATAAACCAAAAGCAGACGGTGGGGGGGGGGGGCATGGCAGACAGTTTAGAGGCATACCTGTGTAGTGTTTGACGAGCTTCTGCAGGGTCTCGAACTGTGCTCTGGTGGTGATGTAGTAGCCGCCATTGTCGAGTTTGCGGATCTTGTAGTGTTTCACGTTGTCGCCTTTGGCGTCGTCCCAGTCCCGGATGGAAAGAGAGTACGCGCCTGTGGGGGGGGGGGGGGGCGCAGGGGGGTTGGACAGCTCTGAC
>JAABNX020000104.1:672925-685584 GCA_015163995.2 Mormyrus lacerda | reverse complement strand
ACCTCGGACCGAAGAAGCTCCTTCCTGTTCAGATTATCTGAAAGGCTCGCTCCTTATACGAACCCTGGTCCACGGAGACAGCGCTCACCTCCCCCAAAGCTCCGTGCGGAAGTCAGATATCACCGGAATCTCGCTCCCCAGTGTCCGGAGTGGAACAGGGGACTAAGCCGAGAGAGAGAGCGAGCGAGCGAGCGAGGGGGGGGGGGGGGGTGAAGACATCAAGTGCAGGGCCAGTGGCAGGGAAAGGAAACGGTATTGTTCCCCACCTAAGTGAGCAGAGAGAGATGCGCCTATGTATGAGGTGACGAGGTGCAGACTCGGCAACCAGGAACACCCCAAACTGGCCAAGTCTAGTCACTGTACTTAAAGAGTAAAGTACCGACAGGCACGAGTCTGCCCTTACAAGCCGGCAGATGGGGCGCCGGAGGGCGGGCATCCTCTTGCCAGGGGCACGAGGGTCACCGTAATCGAATTCGCCATGTGGTGGGTGAGGCTTGGCGTGACCAGCCACACCAATTATACCCCACTGACAGAATAACGGCCGTGACTTCAGGTGGAAAAAGCCCCCAAAGGGGTAACGCCGTTTAGGGAAGGGTGGTGTTCAGGCACTATAGCGAACGACAAGGATATCACCATGACGATCACCATGGGACTCCCCGCCTCAGAGGGCTTCCCCGCCCAAAACTGGGTCAAGCTTCTGGCTGCGGCATCCTCAGCCTAACCCAGAGAGGAAGCGACCAGCCGAAATGGGAAAGAAAAGAAGGCATCCAAATGGTGCCCTCTTAAGACAAGCGCTAGACCCCACGATGACGCGCCAAGGTCGGACTTGCGACCTTAGGCCTTCGGGCTTTTGTTCCTGCACGCCCACGTGGAAAACCATGAGCAAATAAAGTAATGTGATACTGCAAGGAAAGGCAGGATGAGAACAAAAAATAATAAATCAATAAAAGAAAAAACAAACATGGTTTCTAAACGTGCGCTAAACGTGCCGGTTCGCGAAGCACACTTTCGGAAACACGATACTTTTGAGCGGTAAAGGAGTAAAAGAGGACGGGTGCAGTTCATGCAGGGACTTCTGAAAGGTCCCTTATCTCTACTTAGAGCGGAGAAAATGGGAAGGTGAGAGAGGCTGCCAGATCCACGACGCGGGAGCAGCTTGTAAGCCCCAGGTGAGGAGGACGAGGAGGAGCGGGAGGGGACGCTCCACCTGACCGAAACACAAATGTACCCGAAGACGCGAGACGAGCTCCAGGCCGTCCTCGTGCCACCAGTTTCCTGAGAGAGCGCTGCCGCTAACCCCTAAAAGGGTTTGCTAACCCCTTCATTTATCTGGCAGACAATTGTTCACCAAAGTAATGCACTAGTTGTTATAGAAAGCAGAGTCAGGCAGTCCCTGGATCAACTGCAGTTAAGACTCAGGATCAACTTCATCCCACAAGTAGGCTCATGTTAAATACGCAAGGGTAGCTTTCAGTATAATCCCGATCACCACTGTCATTTATTAACCGCTACCACTTTAACCTCCCCACCTCCATGCATTGCTACTGTATATTTTATGCATGTTGTGCACTATTGTTCATTATTCTGTTAACACTATTTATTGTTCCTCGATATGTTTCAGTCTGCAGGGAAGCACATGAGCAAGTACTTCATCGTGCAAAGAAATGTGAAGTTTTTGAATCCTTCAATCCTCAAGGGCCTTGCTGATGGGCCCAATGGTGAAGTCACTCTGCCGAAACTGGGACGTGAACCGGTGACCTTTCGATCCTAACCCACTGAGCCAAACACCGCCACCCCTTGCTTTATGTAGAACAAGACCAGCTCTGCTCAATTGCTGACTGCGAGTCTTTAATTTCAACCTTAAATAAAACAGGCTGAGGGTAAAGGATTATTCAACTACAGGTGCATATAAGCCACACCTAATAGACACCTATAATACAAGCCAAAAGGACACTCAAAGGAGAAAAACAGACACCTGAAGTCAGTGATATCCTGAAAGCTGAGAGATTGCAACATGAGCTTGTTCTGGAGATTTCCATCACTGCATGTTACTGTAAGGAAAAGTAATGCAATGATATGGAAATACCAATAACCGATATATTTATGTCTAATATTACCAATAACCGGCTCAGCTTCGAGCTCCAGAAACTCAGTAATGAAACTTGATGTCGGTGATGTTACTTAAGATCCCGTGAGTGTGTGCAGCAGCATCATCACAAAACGCAGGCAGTGAGACATCAGCAAAGTGGCACTGACTCGGGAGGGTACAGCAATGCCCCAAGAGCTGAACGAGCCAGCGAAATCCCTCGTCCTCCGCTACAGAAATTGGCTGATCGTCCGATGCAATCATCTCCATTATTTTAGCAGATATGTCTGTAGTTCTGGTTCCACTAACCTGGAATATTGACTAAAGTCTAAATATCGGTCATGACTGACACACCAGACCAACGGCAATATCTTGATGTTTAGCGGACATCGGCGGACACGATATGTTGATCAATATATCGTTGATATAACAATGACAACGAAGACAGGGGCGACCTCCTTGCGCATCAGAATCAGCCTCTCCCTCTCTCCTACAGTTCTCTGGAGGAAGCGAGGACTTCATGGATAATGGCTAGTGAACAAACATGTAACAAAAACAGACCAAAGGCATCACCACCTTCATTGCAGAAAATCTGCTGGTTCCCTTTTTTGCGGGGTGGGTCAACTAACAAAAGACCTGGGAAACTTAAAGCAGAGCATTGGACTTGGGATATAAAAGCTTTTTAAGAGGCCCCACTATTACCAGCTTTGAGCAGCAAACGGAGACTCCTGCCGGTTTTCAGTTAAAGGCGGACTTCACGGGGCGAGCATTCACAGAGGTGACACATGGAACGGGGACAGCTCACCGTAAAGTGACACCAGCCTCTTGGCACAGTGGAGAAGACTTGGAATGCTGGACTATGGAGCAGCCGGGATTGGGAAAAGACAGAACCGCAGAGCCAGCGATGAGTGGGAAAGAAGGGTTTAAGGTGGGGGGGGGGGGGGGCATCCATCCTGGGCCTCGATGAGGAAACTGAAGGGGGACACGCCGGACAAGGGTGCAAGATATGTCGCCTTGGAAGCAAAATGGCACACAGGATGGTAACCAGGACAGATAAGCGAACAGAACACAGCAGGGAGGAGCCCGCATGGACTGAAGGGGGAGCACAATCCAACCGAAACCTCAAAGTCAGGACTCAACTGCTCAGCCCAATGATCCATGCACCACACTTTAACCGGTCCACATGCGTGGCTCAGGCGAAAAACAGAGTGACATCACTGCTGGGGCCAGATAAAGCACATCTGGGCTGTGGCACTTATGGACCGTACCAACTCAAGACTGGAGCGGACCATTTCCTTTTTTGCGGCGGGTGTTTGCACAGATTGACCTATTCAGACTGATGTGCATTTATGGAGACCATCCAGGCGTGAAGAGGAAGCCCAGCATTTAAAAAAAAAAGGTTAGTGGGGGAGTGGGCAAATGGGGGATTCCTAGATCTCATTTATCCAAAGAGGGGGTGGGCGCGGAGATGGAACTCCACCAAGGAATAAAAGGGGCTTTTTCGAGTTTTGCTTCCAGGCAGATCAGCGTTAAACAGCGAGGACGTGTCATCTGCAATCTGCAGACCTTTACTGCCTCACGGCAGGAGAGCACAAGGAAAAAACGAATAAATTCAGACCAGTTGGGGGTGAGGAGGAAGCATTTTACATTTATAACCTGCATGTACACTTATGAAACTGTCAGGAATGTTGACAGGCCTACATATATCATGTATAAGAAATCTGACAAATGCTGTGGATGTTAACCGTAGCAGCAGCAAAAGCAGGGAACATGCAGAGCACAAACCCCAACACAGGCCTCACAAACCAGGTCATAAAACCAGTAACCTCATAATGTTTAATGTTTAAACGGCAGAGTGATCAAAATAAAATAAATAAATCAAAAACCCAGAGTGGAATTCTCCTTTCACATGTCACACTTCACCACGTGACAGCCCTCGTCTTCTACTGAAACAGAATGCAGCTACATCAGGTTCATCAGTACACTACACCTGTGCCAAATAAAGTCCCCTTTTGGCCAGACGCCCATGGAACAGGGCAGAGTGCCGGCATGTACAACTCTACCCCGCCCCCACTGGGCGAGAGCAGCGACCTTCGTCCCCTACTGGGAACACGGAGCAGAGAGCAGCGAGGGGTCCTCCCAGCCGGAGCGAGGCTTGAAATGATTCAGCTCAACACATGCTAAGCTGTTGTTGGGTCTTCACGCAAGCCTTCCCCATGACATATACCACAATTAAGATGCTTACAAGCGCAAAAAACAGAAGACCTTAAATGGGAAGGCTGACTCCGACCACGAGAACACAGCCAATGGCATCCTTCAGAGGGACATCAATCGGCGACCCATTCCTTCACATCCGGTGCGTCTGAGAGCGAAGACTGCATCTAAACTAAACTTAATTAAAGCTTTCCATGCTTAATCAATGCGTTTATCCTGATCTGGGCACCTGATCTGGGCACCTAATGACAGGGTGAGAAGTGAAACGCCCGTCATCTTGTCGTCTTTTCGTTCAGATACAGGAAAAACTAATGTGCTTAAGTATCAATTATGCAAAATTAAAAGAAAAACACACATAGAATTTGCCATTTAAACCCTGACTGTTTAGCTGTACGGTATTAACCTTATTTCTATTAGATATACTCAGGAGTTGAAGACATTACAAGTTGAACGTCTTGCAAGCGCAATTTCACATTCAAAAATTTGCGTTGCGGCGACAGAGTTGCGACGCGGGTCACAGCGAACGAGATAGGAATACGTTCCTGTTGATCCTGACACTTGAAGTAGGGGGAAGGGGGGAGCGTGAGCTCACCAGACTGCTCAGCCAAAGGAACAGACCGTGTCGGCAGGCGGGCAGAGCAGCAGTCAGATTGTGTCAACAAATACTCCTTCATAAGGTCTTTTGGATTGCCCTTCCAGTTCCTCAATGCAATGATGCTGTAGACCGGTAGGAGGTAGTAAATGCGCGGGAGGGCTTCTATTAAGAAGGGTCAGGTATAATTTCCCAAACCCAGAGGGCACAGTAGGGTAAATGCATGCAAGTGAACATTAAAACTGACTGGAGAGATTAATACAGAATAAGATATGTAACTTTCAGGTTCTGTTGCCTCACAATGAACCTAAACCTTGTCCCTCCCCATTAACCAATAATCACGCCATCTAGACTTCCAGACTGCACTCAGCAGCCAATCCAGGACCATTCTCTGCATCGGTAGAGTGGCAATGGGAGAAAAGCATGGGGGGCATGCAATGAACGTCACCTCAGAGGTGGCGCACACCGAGTGGATAAACAGGGCAGCATTCTTATGACGGTAAGACAACCAGCATTACCAGCAGGCTTCAGAACCCCCCTCCACCACCACCCCACCACCCCCGGCACACACACACACACACAGATGAGCCACCAAGGGGAAAAGAGGACGCTTACTGGCCTGGCGCTCACCCCCTCTGAAGGCACCTACCAACGGGACTTACCCCCTCCAGCCTTTCAGAAAGTCATCCGTCAGCAGACAAAGGCGGGGGCTGCCTTTGAAACCAGAGAGCTGAGGACCAGGGTGAAGGACACTAGCCCTTCACCTTCCCCCACCAGAGCATCTCCACAATACCGCCGCTGCGGGTCTGTCACACATGCACCGGAGGATGGAGTCTATCACAGCATTTTTTTCTTTAGCTGAAGACAGACAAACTTGAAACATTACATCTTACTTTCAAACATGTTCAGCATCTCACGATTGTTTACCAACAACTCCTACCTCTTTCTGCCAACGAAACCCCTTTCGTCTACCAAGAGCTCCTACCCACTTGAGGGTTTGAATTATGCATGCTAAATGCTTTCAGGCATAAAGCGAGACCTCCCACTAAGGACCAAGGGTTTCGCTTTTGCTCAGGCCCCTTTCTCTAGGGTCATGACCTGGTGACCCGGCACTGCCCTGCCTTGAGTGCCCACAGCTCTATTCTTAGGAACTCAACAGCCAGCTCACTAAGCACTCTTCGAGTCAGGAGGTCACCATACCAATCACGCCGATCGGCCACATGTTGGTACAAGTCCTGACCAACAATGCTATACCAACCTGTTTCACTGTCAACCCCCCCCTGATCTAAGTGCACCAGCTCTCAACTTACTGTGGGGGGCACTGAAGAACATAAGGGGGCACCAAAAGCCTTCCGGCTGTCAGACGACAACATTTGAAAGAAAGAAGAAGAAAGAAAAAAAAAAAAAAAAAAGACAGGTACATCATCACACAACCCTCTGGGACCCAAACTGCAGGCAATCTGGACCTGGGCACAGACCCACCCTGCCTCTCTACACAAACACAAGCTTTTTCAGCAAGGCGGTCACGTGAGAAGCACAGTGAAAGCAAGTGGACATAACAGCACCAAGTAGGTAAACAGGTAGAGCCAAGAGGCAGGAGGGGAGACGAAGCCGTGTCACGCTTCACTTCTCTCCACATGTGAGCTCCATGTACGTGTACAAAGTCATGAGACATGTCTCCTTTACTGCCCGCTCCCCCGACACCTCGACAAACTCAACATTATATCTCTTCCTGCTGGCTTCATAGGATATAGTGCAGTGGAAGTGAAATCACAGCGAATTCTGCCTCTTTTGCACAATGACATTTGAAAGCCACATCTTTGCTTGAACCTCCTTCTGTATCCCCCAGTCGCAGAGAAAGACGGTCGGCTCACAGTAGAGGATGATGTTTTTCCTGGATGTCTGCTACCAGAAAGAAAGCTACACACTCAAGGAGACCCGGGGCGGGGTCAACGCTAATCAGGCTGACGGTCGCCGCAGAGGGATTAAGATCACCCCCCCAGGGCTTAGCAATGGCTGCTAATAACAAACATTCACACACAATACTGGACAGGCAGAGACTAGTCACAGCAAGTACCCTGCCCAAAGGAGGCAGGACTTCCTCCCCAGGACTGGAATCTGCAGCCCTCACCAGACCATCATCTCTGTGTACCATTACAGAGCGCCCTCTGGTCAGATTGCATTTTTTGTTTATTTATAGCAAAACATAACGATCATATCAGAAAATAACACTATTTACAGGTATTTCTACTCCACCCATTTTCCACCCGATTATTCCACAGTCAAATAAGCTTTTAGAGACCAGGCAGAGCAAGCTGGCTCCCCCAGCCGTTACTGGAAAAGTTCATGGTATGAAACTCATAGTTCATCACCTGATCCTGTTCTACCTGAAGACGCACCCCCACCCACACAAAGCTGGTGTTGGCACTGCAAGGGATCACACCCTGAACAAGTTGTGGGACATCTCTACTCCGGCCCCAGCCTGTCGTCTTGAGTACTCCAAATCAGGCCAACAGCAATACTTCAGGACATGCCCACCAGTTGCTATTGTCCACAGGGTGGAACTGTACACCATCCCTGTGCCACAGGGTGATGCATCTGCACTTAACCTAGATCCTAGAAATTCTCAATCCTGTTGCCAGTGCCCCCCCCCTCTGCCAGAATGTTTTCATTCCAACCCCACTTTATTCAGGCTTATAAGGTCCTTAAATAGGCTAATAATGAACATGGAAGGTTGAAAACAGTGTGAGTTGCAAAGAAAAGGTTCTGGTGAGGGGGCAGCAACAGGACTGAGAACCACTGACCTAGATCAATATTTCACAGCTGGTGGGTTGCAGAGCATGTGCTATATTTTAGCACCAACACAATCCCAACTCCCCACTTGTATGCAATTTTTTTTCACCAGCAGAAATAAATTTACCTCACAATTTTAAAAATTTAGGTCATGACTTAATGACCAAGGGGAAAAAATGGGTCCTGCGGCTAAACCAACTGAGGACCCCTGACCGAAATCTCATGCTAGGGTCACCCTACAAAATCTTCAAGACAAAATGCTACAAATTAATAAAACCTTTAAAAGCTTGGATTAAGCAACTACAACAGAGGAATCATAACACAGGGTGTCATATTTAAGAGAGATTACAACAAGTGGCTAAACCTGTATGAAATCAACACCTGGATGAGTCATCTTCCGGTCTCCACTGCACCCAGCGTGAAGGTATTCCTGCTACTGACGGAAATTTGCCTGCTAAACACGTTCATTCAAAGGACTTTGCAAATCGCACCGCTTTACAGTTGGACGATTTACGGGAGCTTGGCTTGAGGCTATGAAAGATGTCCCTCTAGAGATTTCAGATGTCGCTCCCGAAGGTCCATAACAGCTATGCCCAAAGACACATTGCCCGAAATGTAAGTAGGTAAGGCTGCAGAGTCAAACAAACTAAGCTATACGAGCTTCCTGCTCCAATGTGCGGACGTAATTACAGCTAGCTTCCCGACAGATGGTCCCAGAAGTATCAGACATCAAAGACGCATTTATCTGCTTTCCTTAAAGGGCACATCGATAGAGATCACTTCCCATTTCCTACCCAAATGTCTAACAGCTATAAACACCCCCACGCACCACTTACATACAGACACTCATAAGGCGAGGTGTTCTACAGTCACATGACACAATACTTTGACACTGTGTCACCCTGGGGTTGTAGGACACCCAAGAGACGGTCTGTGGCTCGGCAGGTTATGAAGTTGCACTGGATAAAACATCTGCCAAATAAATAAAATGTAAATTTAGCAACGGCCAGAACAGATAAGGACCACCCAATCTCTCAACTAAAGTGATGGGAATGTTCAACGTGAATCTCAGATCACTTTTTAGCATCGATGTTTAACTAAGGTGCACTACCATACTTGAGAACACGATGTACCAGCTGCCGAAGCAGTACGTTGCACTCGTAATGCTGAGTGGGTATTTTTGCAATCCTGGAAATGAGTTTCTCCTCACTAAACCATAACCATACACTGAGACATCACTAAGGTTGTAGGTAATGTCTTCTCTTAATTGATGCAACATCTGGAAAGTATAGTGAAAAGAATTTTAGAGTTATGACACACTTATAGAAGTAACTTTTTATTGGCTTCATTTATAGTCGTTAAATATTAACGCAACACAAGCGCTGAACATGCGGTTCCTCTTTGAAATCCTATTGTGACAGTAGTATAAACGTGTAAATTAAACACTTTGACTTCTCGGTCACTCTTATTAGTTCAGGAGAAACAAAATCCAGGACACACGGGAGGTACACCGGGACCGGAAAACCGCGATAACCAGCGTCCGGTTGCCCAGTTTTTGTGTAAACGGAGCCGACAGGGCCGGCGATAGCCCTATCCACCCACGGGAACACTCAGGCTGTTTTCGGGACGAAGATCAGGATCCGGCAACAACTGTGAGATACCAGACTGGCACACACAGCTGAATCGGATGGGGGGGGGGGTTCTCTCTCTCTCACACACACACACACACACACACACACACACAACGCCAAATGGAGAGACCGAGACGCCGAAAATTCAGAGGCTATCTCCGCACATGGGTAATGCGCAGTCCTCCATCCGTTTCTACCTTTAGCTGTGCCTTGGGAAAGCAGATTGCACGGTCTGCGTGGGCTATCCCGAAAATGGAAGAGGAGGGGGTGGGGGGGGAGACGTCCTGAAGCACCGAGTTTGTGCTCCGGGAACAAATGTAACAGCTGTTCCGCTACAATGTGTCATGGACAAAACACACGCCGGACGGTTCACTGTAGTCAGATGGAATACAGGCGCTATACATGATCCGCTTTAACACGAGTCAGGCTCATAAAATAAACTACATTAACACTGACAGCACGCGGTGCGTATTAACTCACGTTTAAATAAATGATGGGGACAAATTGTGATTATATCCTGAATGGGGCGCTCTTGGCAGGAAGCTCGCGCCGGACCGCCGCGACTTTAAACTGGTAGGAAGCGTCGCGCGCGCAGCCAGCCGGAGCCCGAAGCCGAGCCGCGCGCAGGCCCGCGAGACGCCAGCGCCAAGCGCCGCGCGGATCCCCGCAAACTTACCCGCCGGAGCGCCTGCGATGCCCCCTGTCCCGCTCCGTCACATACGCCTTTCCTCCGCCCCGCGACCCCTGTCCGCACGGAGCGGCACTTTCGGAAGGGGCGGGCGGTGAATTGGTGCGGGCGCAGCTGCTACTCCGAAGTTGAAATCACGGTCTTTGCCATCTCCGGTATTACATCCAGCACGCCGGGCAGCGGGCTGCTCGTCCGGGCTCCAGTAGCCAAACACCCCCAGCAAAGAAATGTTAAAAAACACCAAAAAGCGTGAAAAATTGTGAGTAAAAAGGGAGGACGGGAGGGTGGACAAAATAGTAATGTCGGTAATTTGGGTTGGGGGGACCAGCGAAATGCTGGCGAGTCGGGAATGGTGTCGAGTACAACAAAAGGCGAAGAGACTCCCAGTTCCTGTATGCTCCCCCTCCCTAAAGTTAACCCAGAAGCCGTCCAGCAAACATGGCCGCCCGCCTTCCAGGGAGTGGGAAAAGCCCTGCTCGTCCGTCAGTTAGTCCGTCCGTCAGTGAGTCCGTCCGCCGCGGCAGCTGTTGAGCTCTCTAGGCTAGCGGCTGCTCCCGAAGGTGGTCGCAGGGGGGGCTGGCGAGCGACGGCCGGAAACGCGCCGGGAGAAATCACTGCTGCTTAACACACCGATCGATTATACGCGATTCCCACGGCTTGGAATAGCAAGGTTTCTGGCGCCCCCTTCTGGCGCTATTTGGGCAACGCGCGTCCGATCAATAGGGACAAGACTGCGGCTCACTTCGCCCCCCGAACAGGTGGTCCTTATCCAGACATCTAAAATGTTAGTCATTTATAAGATCTCTTACAGAGAATATAATGGCAATAATTAAATCCCCCGTAATTGTAAAACACAGCTCGGAAAACGTCTTATGGGAAACACACCCCAAGTTAATTAATACTTATCCAAAGAAACTATGAAACTAACACGGAATTATTTATGTTAGTCATAGGTCAAAGATTGGTTCCGTAATGGCCAGGGGTGCTGTAAGGGGGAAGTTTGGATGATTCCAAGGGCCACTGTCCTAAATAATTTGGAACATAATTGGATTTGTTTCGTTTGGGGGTCCAATATGATATACCTTCATGGGGTCCAAAATCTCTAGCAGCACCCTTAGCAATGTCTGTTTCCAGAAAAAAATACATTAATACAATTTAAAAACTAGTCCAGGTCTAGACTTACACATTTGCATGGTCATTCAAATATAGTTAATCGCTGCTTTTTCTTTGTATCTTTTATAAGTTGTCTTTGAATCGATGTAATCTATGGGCACTCATTTTCGTGTTCAAAATACATTCTGTGCCACAAAAAAAATGTTATTTAATGATGAGATCAAGTAATGCCTTGTTATATTCTGTCCACAAAAGCAAAATGACTTCACCCAACTTTTGTGCACAGAAATCAAAAGGAACATTTCATCCTGTGTACATTTTGATATCAGCACTTTGCATTTCGTGGACAGAAGAAAGTCATTTCGTGGACAAAATGCATTTTGTGAATGATATTTTATTGTCTTTACGCCTTCCTCAACTTGCCCTATGTAGAGTAAGTTGTCCGCAGGGGGCTGCCACGTGAAGAGGCGCTCCGGGAGCTGGGGGTTAAGGGCCTTGCATATCTAATTAGGTGCATATCAAGGACCCTTCTAGCAATAGGCAGTTGATCTGTGATTCTTCTGTCCTAACCATTCCCCTGAACACTCAGTGGTCCGGGCCAAGTAACTGTAACTCCATCAGCCTTTTGCAACACTACCGATTCTATGAGGACCAGCGGACAGCCTGTGACTCTTTGTGTTACTCTATTCATATTCACAATTTTATTGTTGCATATTACAGCTGTGGCCAAAAGTTTGGAGAATGATACACATATTAATTTTCACAAAGTCTGCTGCCTCAGTTTTCATGATGGCAATTTGCATATACTCCAGAATGTTGTGAAGAGTAATCAGATGAATTGCAATTAATTGCAAAGTCCTTCTTTGCCATGAAAATGAACTTCATGCCAAAAACCCCATTTCCACTGCATTTCAACCCTGCTGACATAATTTCAGTGATTCTCTCGTTAACACAGGTGAGAATGCTGATGAGGAAAAGGCAGGAGATCACTGTCATGCTGATTGAGTTAGAATAGCAGACCGGATGCTTTAAAAGGAGGGTGGTGCTTGAAATCATTGTTCTTCCTCTGTTAACCATAGTTACCTGCAAGGAAACACGTGCAGTCATCACTGCTTTGCACAAAAAGGGCTTCACAGGCTAGGATGTTGCTGCTAGTAAGATTGTACCTAAATCAACCATTTATATCATCATGAACTTTAAGGAAAGAGGTTTAATTGTTGCGAAGAAGGCTTAAGGGCTCTGTCATGAATTGGGTCATGACAATATTGTTGTTACCGCATGTTATGCTTATTAAATGTTACCCAATTCATAAGTTAAAGAAGGATGATGATGATATGACATTTAGGTATTTCCCTGTTACCTTGGAATTGATATGCAGGATTGTCTAGCTAGGTGTTACCATTATAATCAGGTGATTAGGGAGGGGAAGGGTGTTCACAATTTGATGGGTTAAACCAACTGGTTGGGGGGGGGGGATTTTTGGTACATTACAATAAAATTTATATTTTTAGTCTTTGTTGGTTTTATGAATAAGTGTGAATA
>JAABNX020000104.1:656314-672825 GCA_015163995.2 Mormyrus lacerda | reverse complement strand
ATACGTGCATTTATTTATATATTTATGTTGTAACTAATTAATCCTGGTAGTGTATATGACAGGGGAAACCTTTTTTAAAAAACTGAATGAATACAATGTTGCATATTACTACTCTGATGTGTTAAGTGTACATTTTTGATTCTCAGTACGTCCTAAAATTTCTATAGAAATCGATTACTTGAGACATAAATGCTACGTAAAAAAAAAATGCAAATCCTAAATCGTATTTGTTTTCATATAATTTGACCTGTATGCAAAGATTTTCCAAGTAGGCTACACTTCTAGTGTGACGTTTACGACGACAATTCACACATTCCCAACAACCCCAAGGTACAAACAACATTAATGTGTCCCCCAATAGTATAAATATATTCCTCATAGTCCATTTCTATATTTTAAAAGATTCAGTTACCTACAGCTGTAGGGTACAATTGGCAGACCATTGAGGGTACAGCCCCAGTGACAAGCAAAGGTACAAAGTGGCACCTCTTTTTCTGAAAGTGTAAGTTTACAGATTCTCATTTCACGAGGGCAGTTTAGACAGTTTGCAGCCGCTAATGTGCAGTCGATTCGTAAACATGTAAAAATCTAGAAGCAATTCTACTTTGAAAGGTATGGAGATATGCCTAGAACTTTATGAAACGGAAATAAATCCATCTTCAAGGCTGCAAAATGTGTACCTGTGCCTGCCGATTCACGAGTACATCGGCACTACATTTATGAACCACTAGTTACGTGAGGAAATTCACGCCAGCTGAGGGGGCTGGGCTAAAAGCGGAAGAAGGTTTACGTCTAAAGTAATCGTACGTAGAAAATTAATTGCAAATCCGAAATCAGATTTATTTATTTTTCTTGTCAAAATCCAATGGCCATTGGCAACTATGCCCACGTAACTAGTGATTTGTCAACGTACTACTGAAGCTGAAAATACATAAACTGTGTTTCGTAATTGCAACTTGAACATCGTAAGCTCATAATTTGCAATTCATAACTGTAAAAGGATTGTACTCGTGAATCGGCAGGCACAGGCACATATTCGCAAATATGAATTTGCGTTTAATAAAATTATGATATAATCGTTACATTTAAGTACAAATGGTTTACATATAATTACTGAGACTGGAGTGAGCGTCGCCATGTAACTTGAAAACGAGCTCAAAGCTCCCCCTAGCGGATACAGTACTAGAAGACGAATAGTCAGTGTGACGACCAAATATCGCCCGCTAACGGAAATACTGGACAAAAACAACAATATTGGATAACGGGCTTTCTGTACACATATTTAAAATATAGTCATAATGAACAGCATATTGGACATCAATTATTGCTCAAAGAACATTATTGCAGCTTTTGGGTTTTGTAGGTAAAATGTAAGTGCCAAAGAGATTGTATTGGAATTACTGAGAACCATACAGTAAAAGAGTGCACTAGAATGGCATTGGCTAGGCAGAGAATGTGCCTATATAATATAAATCGTATTGCATTGAATGTGCAATAAGATTTCTGATGGCTTGTGGTATGAAACTGTTGCACGGCGATGTGGAACCAGCACACAATAGTGTCTACCAGACTGCCAGAGGGAAAAAAGCCCATGTAGTGGGTGGAATTGGTCTTCCATGATTTCACCCTGGGAGCAATTATGTATAAATATTATACAGACATCCATAATACATACATCCATACATATATACACTATGTGGACAAACCTGTTGGTGAAATTAAATCTATTCACTAAACCATCTTCTCCGTGGCTGATTTTTTTTTTCCAACAATAATTCCATTCTCATGTGATAAGGATGAATTTCTGTTCACCTTATGGACAAAAGTATTGGGACAAACCTCTTAATCATTTAATTCAGGTGTTTCATCCAGATCTATTGCTACATGTATATAAAATCAAGCATGTAGCCATGCAGTCGGGTTTACAAACATTTGTGAAAGAATGGGTCATTCTGAAGAGATCAGTGAATTCTAGTGTGGTACTGTCAAAGGATGCCACCTTTGCAATTAGTCAGTTGGTGAAATTTCTTCCCTGTTAAATATTCCGCAGTGAACTGTAAGTGGTACTACTGCAAAGTGGAATAAGTGGAAAACTGTGCACTGGCAGCTTTACGGAATGGACTTCCATGCACACAAGCCTCACATCACCAAGCACAATGCCAAGCCTCGGATGGAGTGCTGTAAACCACACCGGCACTGGGGTCTGGAGCAGTGGAAACGGGTTCTGGGGAGTGACCAATCACGCTTCTCTGTCTGGCAGTCTGGTGGACGAGTCTGGGTTTGGCACATACTGGGAGAACGTTACCGGCCTGACTGCATAGTGCCAACTGTAAAGTTTGGTGGAGGAAGGATAATGGTTTCAGGTTGTTTTTCAGGGGTTAGGCTGGGCCCCTTAGTTCCAGTGAAGGGAACCCTTAATGCTTCAGCATACCAAGACATTTTGAACAATCCTATTTTTCCAACTTTGTGTAAACAGTTTTGGGAAGGTCCTTCTCTGTTCCAGTATCCCTCACTGGACAGCATAAGGTCCATAAAGACATGGTTGGGTGTGTTTGGTGTTAGAAGACCTGGACTGGTCCACACAAGAGTCCTGATCTCAACCCCATCAAATACCTAAGATATGAACTAGAATGTTCACATCCAACATCAGTGCCAGACTTCAGAAAGGCTCTTCTGGATTGATGGGCAAAAATTCCCACAGACACACTCCAAAATCTTGTGGAAAGCCTTCAGAGAAAAGTGTCAGCTGTTATAGCTGCAAAGGGGGGGGGGGGTGAACTCCATATTGATGTTGATTTAGATTTGATTTAGAATGGGATTTCATATAAGTACCTATAGGCATAATCGCCTGGTTTCCCTATACATTTGTTCATATAGTACACATACACATATACAGTACCAGTAATGCCTACCCATAGAAAGGTTTATTTGCACTATTCATTACATGGTAGAATAATTATAAAGACATGAAAACTATAAAAGCATATAGAATTGTGTATTGACCTTATTAAACAAAAAAAAAAAGTATATAAATTGTTGGGGGTGGGGGTAACTTTGTGGGTTGGGTCTCAGATGGTTGCTGGTACGAGTCCTGTAGTTGTCACAGTGATCCCACCACGGAGCCCTTGAGCAAGGCCCCTAATCCCAATTACGTCATGGAATGGTTGACCCTACTGTCTCCTATACATCAGTTTCATGGGGTTGCCTCTTGCGATGCTTTCCCATCTCTCCCGAAGGAAGTCCCACGTGATTGCTGCGCACTGATTGGCTGCTTTTCCTTCAGTCTCTGATGAAACTGCACCTAAACCATTTCCTCTGTGCCAGGTCAGGTGGCCAGGTCATGTGATATGACACTATCAGTCTCTATGAACACACACAGCTCTGCAAAAGAGTAAGAGACCACCATATTCTAAAAAGAAAAATCTGCATTCTTTAATCCCAGCTACACCGCGAGGCAGGCTGCACTGTCAGGCAGGCTGCTTCCAGGTTCAAAGTTTCTTGGCAGTACACAAGAACAAGGTGAAGCAGGAGACACCAACAATCATCAAAAACCAGCAAGGTAGAGGGCAGAAGCAACTTTCTAATTCCAGAGGGAAACATTAATTGCACTGCTAGACCCATAAAGCAAGGAAGAAGCCCTCCACCAAAAAGTAGCAGGGAAGAGTCAGGCTGGAGTTTGCAAAAATGGGTACATTTCACACAGACACATTCTCCTAAACTGAGAAATAGGTGAAACTAAAAATGTTGCTGTGGTCTTTTATATTTTTTCAAGAGCTGTGTGTGTGTGTGATTAATATTTCTGTATATAAAATTATTGCAACATAATTTTTATATTGTAATTTATCTCTGTGCAGTGCTTGAAGTGGGACGGAACGCAGTTCTGGAACTTCTGTCTTTTCGTCTTTCGGGTTCCGCCATTTTTTTCTGCGTTCCGGTACTTACTGAAACTGATCCGACGCAGCGACAGCGGCCCGAGAATAGACAACATCACAAGACCGATAAAAGACTACATTACCCACGAGCCACGACAGCGCCCTATCATATGCATCCACTGAGTCCCAACCGATCGCATCAGGGAAGCAATGCAAACTGTTCCAATTTATACTGGGCCTACAAGTATCACACTGGTCTGGTTCATGTTGTTTTAATGGTTTTCAGTATTCCATTTGTGAATTAGAAAAAAGTAGCCTATGCCTATAGGTTATTGCTTGGAAGAATGATTAAATTAAAATAGTTTTTGAACCAACACATCCTAAAGACTTGATTTTTTTTTCACCGCACAAATGTCGGAAAATTAGAGTTCCTGTACTTATTTTTTCCCACTTCAAGCACTGTCTCTGTCTAATATTATAATAGGTTATGGGATGGGATGTCAGTTCATCATCATAGGTGTCCCAGAAACATGCGGTAATTCAAAGACCAATTCACCTGCAGTACATGGAAAGGAAATGAACGCATGACACTGATGGCGTGGAGCCACACTGTTGACCAATGAGCTGCCCTTTGATGTATGCAATACATGAACACGTGGCATTCTTTTAAATTGCCATTCAATATGAAAAGGTCTCCATCTGCTGGCCGCTAATGGTTATGACAACAGGTTCTGTGTTCATAGAACATCCTGTGGGTACCGGGCATCTCCGTGATTTATGCAATTTCTTCTGCAATAATGGAGCAACACACAGGAAAAAAAAAGCGACAACACAGAATATTAAATTCAGTGAATGTTATAGTTTCCTTTTCTTTAAATATGCAACTTTGTGGTTGACATAAGCCTACAAAAAACAAGATGAGATTATAATAATAATAATCAATACTTTATTGATCCCTGTGTGGAAATTCTCCTTTTTCCTCCCCTAACTTGCTCTTTGTAGGTGAGAGCAAGCAGGCTGCAAAGGGCAGTGACCAATTGCAGCACCTAGGGAGCTGGGGACTAAGGGCCCTTTGCTCAAGGATCCGCAGACGTGGCCGGGCCTGGACCCGCAACTTCCCAATCACAGACACAGAGACTCAGCCCACTAAAGCCACATGCCAAAATAAGGTTAGTAAGATAGGAACTTCATTGCTGCATTGTTAATATCTCTGATGCGAAGGGAACAGGGGCGTTCCCAAAGTTTTACATAGCATGCATAATCTGGTTATTTAAAACGCATGGGTACTTGTGATATATTCACAGTTTTATGTTGTCCGCAGTCCATTGAATTATTCTGCATGTATCCAGACCAGATAAATCCAGTCCAACACAGGTCACTGGCATACACACCAAGTGTAATTTAGCATCGGAACTGCAAGTGTCTCAGAAGTGCCCACAGGAATGAGAACTGAGCCGGTAACCCTAGAGATTAATCATTATTTGACTTCAGTTATGTCCCGATGCATGGGGCATGGAATAGGCCTACCCTGGACAGGTTGGCAGTTCATTCTGAATGCTGATACTAATATTATGAGGCACTGAACCTTTCCGCAAGTTTCTGGACTGTGGGGGGGGGGAAACCCTACACAAACATAAAGAAAGAGGGAGAGAGAGAGAGAGAGAGAGAGGCCTGCCGCCTCGCGCATGTGACCTAATCACAACCGCGCTCCTTCCCCTATGTAATTGATTAATTAACGCAAAGTGCAAAGCGCAACTAACAGTTATGGGCGTGCCCAAATCCATTTTGATATTAGGCCGACAAACAAGGTCCGATTATTTTCTGTGCGAGGTGAGAAGGCGTCAGCACGTCTCCTACGGGAGCTCTACTGAAGCCATTCGAGGTAAAGCAGCCGTGGGACGAGGTAGCCGTGAGCGCGTCCTCGTTTGCTGGTGTCACCAGATCATCTGTGTAGTACCGAAAACGGTACGGTATAATGATGTCATAAGACGGGGAAACCAGAAACTCGCTACTGAAGGAGCACAGCAGCTGGGAACTGGGACTTCATTATGCGCGTGTGTGTTATTTAAATTTTGGGTCTGCAGTTAGCAAAATATAAATAAAAGTGTTTTTTTTCAATCAAACGCAACCTACAGTTTTTAAAGTCTTTTAAAACGTTCAAATATAAGGCAGTATTGCTGTTATTTTTCCACTCTCACAATTTAGATTCCTTACCAGGCTACAGATGATTCAGCTCTGCTGCCAGCTGATCCCTCCTTGCCCGAGCTGCTGCCCGCGTATTGTTCTTTGTTGGCATTTGCGCAGGCAGTTCAGCATCACACCTTATAAAGTCCTGTAATGGGTCCTCATGTATGTCCAACAGACATTCATCACACATGGCGATGTTACGCAGCATACAACATACACCTGCTCGTTCCTAAAACGCCCCGCTAAACATCATTTAATAACGCGCCTTTGACTAGAGACGTGGTTTTTGCTGGTCACCCTTTCGCGTAGCCACGCCTGATTTTAAAAAACACCATTGCTACGAGCGGAAAGTGGGCGCAAAATCATTCACTATTTTAACGTTTTTGGACACTTGGATACATTTTTAGGTGAAAAAGGGGTCGTTTGATGTAAAATGCTGAGACTTTTTAAACCTTTGTACCAAAAATGCAGATTTTCACACAAGTACAGTGGACATGGCAGAGACCATAATAGAAATTAAAAATTGTTACAGGCTTACATGTGAAAGACTTTGAGATATCATGTCAAACATATGCACAAAGAAAAGATGCGTAACTGGGTGTCTACTTTCTTTAGTGCTGGTTTTCCAGATGCTTAAAATAATAATTAATGATATTAATACATATTAATATTAAAAATAGTTATTATTATTATTATGTTACTGAAGGGATTCTCTCAGCTGTCATCAATCTATTTTGGGTAACAGACGGTTGAAATTTATGTTGAAAATGACATGTGATTCTGAATTGCTGCAAAGTCCAGTTAGGTGCAACCGAGAAATTAAAATAAACTTAATATTTTCTGTATTACAATAATAGTGGCTAAGACTACTACTTACAGCCTAAAAATAACTTTACGATCCCGAAGACCGGAAACCCATGCAGGTAGTACGGTACAGTATCTCGCGCACAAACGATTACAAATACAAGAGAATACGGCGGCAAGACTCCTCCAGTCTGTCCTGGCAAATGCATAAATCAATGATTCCTCACTCTATTAGCCGGGAATATGTCATAAATAGGTCTGTGGTACTTTGGGTTAAGCGGTTCCTTCAACGGTGCTCTTTGGGAGTTTTTGAAGGGCTATCAGTGTAGGGATTTTGCATGACCATGGTGATGCCCTTAATATTTTTTATTTCTCACGATGACCTCTGCGCACAGCGTGTTCCAGTCAGGTCAATAAAGTATCGACAATGTTCACAAAATTCAGATTCAGTGTCATTTCTGCAGAACTAATTGATTCAATTGAAGTACATTGAAGCACAACGCCACCAGTATTTACCGGCTGTGCAAGGGCGAAGAAAGTTAACCCGTCCACAAGTCAAACCATTGTTAATGTTGCCTAACACACATTACAATTAAACTGTATGCAATACTTGATCATACGCGGACATAAATCACTTTATTATATACGCGATTACACACGGACTTTAAGAGCAAGCCTAGTCACTACGTACTATTTTTCATTCATGAAGAAACTGCATTGCGATTTCCAAATAGTAGCGTATTATTGCGCAATGCTACCGTGTTCCCAGCCGTAGACAGCCAGTTATACCTCACCGATTTCACTGACATGGCACAAGGGGAGCGCTGATTGTTTTCCTCATTGAAACAGGCCGCCGGGCACCTACAAACCTGGGAAATCACCCCTGGCCTTGCATCAGGAATGGACTGGCCCTCTGACTTACCGGGCATTTTCCCGGTGGGTCGAAGTGTAAGTGGGCCGGCAAAATTTATGATGGGGAACCCCAAAGTCCAGGACCGATCTGTAATCTCAGTCCAGCCCTGCCTCACACTCGTTTGCCCAGCACAGGCCCTGAAAATCAGTCGTTAAGAATTTAGGTTCATAAATTTTGCGGAGAAATTCAGCATACGGCGTTGTGCTATATTATCGTTATCGTACAACATATTTTGTTTAACATTACCAAAAATGTAATATATAGTAAACGAACAACCGGTTATTACTGTGCATTAAACCGTGGGCGAATCGTGGGGGACGGAGGTCTTTCACGTTTCTCATATTATGGGCCGGTTCAGACTGCCGATGTGTATCTTATATGAGAGAGAGAGAGAGAGAGAGAGAGAGAGAGGCGGCGGGGGGTGGGGGCGAGAGAGAGAGAGAGAAAGGGGGACGGGCAAAAAATAGACAAACATGTTTTATGGCAGGGAATAGGTTGTGCCAACACAATTAAACATTTACTGCCTGTCTCAGTCTATACAAAACCCATGTTATTGTAATTTTGTCTTAAAAGGGACTATTTTGCTTGGACAAACGGACGCCAGCACACAACAAGGATACGAATGTACAGTACAGGGACCGAAGGAAGGTTTAAACTATCCAGTATATAAGACAGATCCGGAATATGGAGAAATAGCACATTTTAAATGATCTATTCTGTACAGGTGAAGTGTTTTTTGAATGGTTCCTAGGTAATAATTTTTAAACTTTACTCATCAATTTAACTGAGAACCTAAATGCGATGCGTCTGTATGAATAGCGTCAGTCTGGAATTCTGTATTACGTTATATCACCATCTATATTATCCCGCTTCTATATTAAAACGTCCTTCTGCAATTAAGCAGTTTATTTCCTGCCATTTTTTCCCAACGCCGGTAATTAAATGTGGAACAAACCAGAGTACAAAAAAAAAATCAGAGCCGAGAGTCTGATATTGTTGACAATTCGTAGCCTGGTAGTAAATACTGATTTAAGAATAGATTTTAGTGCAAAATGAGAGAGTATTTCCACGGTTAAAGTTTACTACACCTCCAATAAAAGAGTAATTAAACGATAGTATATATTGTATCATACGGTGATCTTGTCATCTGGTGAATAAGGGAATTTATGACAAAGTAAACTTCATAAGGGCTACACTATCAGTCTGATTAATATTTATCTGTAATAGCTTTATGCCTATAAACATAATTAAATAAAACAAATTAACTATGTGCTCCTGCCAAAACCCTCTGACGAATTCGTTGGATACGTTACATTGTTCTTATCCTATTCCATTAAAAACAAAGATTGCATAATGTATTAAATAACTGGCATGCATCAATATACAAATTCACGGGTTAACGCCTTGATGTTATTAAATTAATTAAACAAATGACTAAAATACATTTTTATTCCGATCGGCAATGTTTTAATCATACGTAGGATAATGGAAGCGCAAGCTTATTGTAGCCCTCGTAGGCATCACGCGACAATTGAAAGAATATTACACTTTACTACTCTATACGAAAGTTATTGAAATTCAAGATATTTAATTTAAAAAAAGAGCTATGAATTTAATTGCACTCCAATTAAGATTATTTTACGATCAAGAAAATAAAGTCATTTTTTATTTTATTTGTCCATGAAAACAATGTTTCTTCAGGTGAAATCAGTATAGCACCGAAATCGGTGACACATTAA
This sequence comes from Mormyrus lacerda, assembly GCA_015163995.2. Taxonomy (NCBI): domain Eukaryota; kingdom Metazoa; phylum Chordata; class Actinopteri; order Osteoglossiformes; family Mormyridae; genus Mormyrus; species Mormyrus lacerda. The sequence continues at coordinate 663,310 of JAABNX020000104.1, read as the reverse complement.
ATGTTACTTGTAAACTTTTGGACTTTGAAGGAAGAACAGCTGAATTTTGATGAACAAAGTCCATTCTCAAAGATAGACGAGTGCGCAAAAATACTTCTTACCGAGCAACCACTTGATGGCAGTCTTTACTTGGCACATTTTAAAAAGTAAAGTTTATATGAAGGTGGATTCCGACGTCATTTTTAGGATCAACCTGGTCCCAGCGCGCACGAGCTGCGACTATCGTCACAAGACGTCAGAGCGAGCGAAAGGATAAGGTGGTGTGAATCAGCGAAGGTGCAAATTAAACAATATGCAAACAGCGAAGCGAAACGTACGGACCGCTTAAATGCGAATGCGGCGCAATCACGAACTATACATATATAACTGGCAACTGCCGGTTAACAATGGAAATATAAAGAAAATTAAATTCTGTTTTACAATTTAATCAGATACAGGGTACTTAAGAAATAACTGGAAATGCACCCTGAATTTACGAGTTTGTGCAAAATTGATATAGGCCCAATTGTAAATAATGGCGAATATTCATTTCATATACGTTCTGAACATAACATACAGGAATCTAAGCCGTGAAATCTGATGCTTATAATCACATTATAGCGGACATTTGATTTATATAATTGCTACTCAGTATCGTATGTCAGCATATTTTTTTAAGTGATAGCGTGTATAAGGTAAAAGATACTTTTTCTTGCTGTGAAAAAGACATTGGCGTGGGTTTTTGTATCACACGACACGAAACTTAAACCATGCATGTATGACTTCATACCTATACTGGCAGTGTAAGCGCCCATGTTTGTAGGATATGTGATTTTAACACTATTAAGATATACAGCTGCTGTTAATTCTCACCCCCTGCAAAATGCAACACAAAGAAACCGTCCCGCTGGTCTCACATGATCGCAGGCATGTAATGTCTTTGCATAGCAACAAAATGAAATGCAACAGTAATGAATATTATTAAAATATCGAATCATATATAGCTCTTTCTAAAACAGATATCGGAATCGAATTAAGATACATTAAAGCCCCCTCACGGAAAATGACCTCAGATGACCGAAATATTGTATATGACACATTGGCAGACAATAAAATACATCCTTTGTCTGAAAATTACGTTTTCATACTACACATCCTTGGGAGGCTTATGACTCTGAGTTGTTCATCGATGAGGAAGGAAAAGTACTATTATATTCCGGGAGGAAGGGTTGATGACGTCTGTAGCATCCTTAATGTGACTTATGAAAAAGGCAAAGCCGCCGGATTCATGAATAAAAATCCGAGGGAATTAGACCGCAGAACAAAAAGTTTCGGCGAAAGATAATATGTAGACAAATGCTTACATTCCTTTTCGGGGAGCCGTGTTTGTACAGAAATCCGATATCTGCATACTATATATAAAAGTGTGGAGGGCTGGACAAGCTAACGGGCACATAAAGAACGGACAGGGGCGCTTTAGTGAAGAAGTGGCGTGAGAAAGATTTTATCTCATTCCCACCGTCTCAGCCGCGCCCGGATCGCATCCACTTCTACTCTCTACTCCGCAATAGGTATGTGGCTATCTTCGGTCTTTCAAACAGGCAAAAATCTACAAGCATGCAACAAAAAATGGAAATATTTAGCGAAGAAACTTGGAAAGATTTGGAGATGCACAAAAGCAAAGTGAAACAAATGCGGAATCCACCTTTTTTCTACATTACGCGTGCCTCTCGTTTTGATTTAAGCGTGTTACCCAAAGGATACTACTATACTCGCATGCAAAAAGTTCATTTAAGGGGTAATATTTAACGTTTTTGCATTGTGCATTTTCCCTCCGAATTAGAAAAAGAAATTAATCGAGCAGATACTGTAATTTGGTTAACAGTTTTGTTCGTTGTATATTTTAGTTTTTTATGTGGATCGAACGATGTATATAGTTCGTGCTGTATGAGAATTTTAACTTTCTTATTTCTTTCGCAGAATGGCAATGTCTAGTAAAGCGACTGTAGCGTTACTCATCTACGGAATCTTTATGCACGGCAGCGTCTTCTGCTCACCTATCGGGCATAGTTACCCTAATATTAGGTACGTAACGGCGGATTCATTCATTGTTTACTGTCGAAATGGTGTTTCTGGTTGCTCATATGTGCTGATCAGGATATAGAATGCTATTTTTAGGCAGATGCTGAGTTACTTCAGACGTGGAAAAATAGCAACAAAGACAAATAAGACATGTAATATATTGGAACGAAAATTTCAACGCGAATATTTTTGAACGCGCATCCAATTAATCATAAGAAGAATAGAATACGATACGCTATGCAATAAAAGCATAAAGCATTTCGTAATGCATAGACAGTTTTAGAAGTATTCCATTCTTTAGAATAAACTTGTCTAATAATAATTCTATACGGACTAAATGATATAGGAACATAATCGTGATTATTCTAAGAACTGTTTGAATAAGATATTTTACATGGTTAACTGGCAGCTAGGATGTAATTAATAGTGTATGGCACTAAAAGTAAAGGAGGTACTTTATAAGAAAAGTAGACGATTCGTGGGAATTTGTGCACGCGAAAATGAGACGCAAAGCATGCCTCCACTGACTGTTGAACAAAACGCATGGTCGCCCTTAAGGCTGTCGCTTCACAAGGATGAACTTGTGCACTATTCTGAATAATATTTTCGATTATACAATTTTGTCAAGCTAAATTCGTTTCATCTCGAAATTCCTAAGCACCTTGCTTCAATAATTGGGGCCATTTTAATACAATTAAAGTAGAAAAATCGAAAGTTTCAATAATTGAAGACGATATGTCTTTATGTCTCGTGAACGCTAGTCACCGATATATATGTCTGCTAAAATCAGGCTGCAATCTTTATGCAAATTTTCCTTCGATAAATTTAATTATTTGAAGTGCAAATTACATCGGAAAACATGTGATTTTCGTTCAGCACTTTCTATATGTATGGGAAAAAACAAATCGCTTAGGGTTTATTATTGATCTTGTATTTTACCCTGGGGATGCCTGAATCCGATAGATGATATTTCGTCAGTTCTTTTAACACTAATTCATTTAATATGTAGTACAGACTGTCGTGATTATAACAACGTCCTTACCACCACAATGATAAAGTTAGTGCAAAATTCACTCTACCGTGTGTATTATTATTATTATTATATTTTTTGTTTCAGACTTGAAAATGAGGTTTATGACGAGGACGGGAATTCGTTACCCGACATGGCTTTTGACGGTGATCAAATTACTATACGAAGCCTTCCATCCGTCACTGACGACGTATTTACTTTATACTACCCACCGGAGAAGAGGTGATTTGCTATCTTATACATTGTCTCTATTCACTCCGGACATTTCATTAGTGGGGAATATTTTTTTCTGTTAAACGTTTTATTTCTGTTACTTGTTTTGTACATGTTTTCTTTTTGTCTCGTTAGCTAAATGTGCTGTCCAGATTCAGTTTTATTTGTTAGTGCCAGGAATACCAAAAAAGACAGCAGCGAGAGCCATCCTTTTGCCAATTAATTAATCAATTAATCAATTAGGATAGAACAAGAAGGTTTATAAATGCATCTCACTGATAACAGATAGATTCCCTTGGCCTCAGATACCCCCTATACAAAATAGATTAGTGGATCAACCTAATAAAGGAACACGGCCAATAGTGCTGGCCAGTACATGGCAGATTGATTTGAAGGTGTCGCCTCTCCGCTGGGTGACTGACGGTCTATGTGTTTGGCGTTTATTGTCCCAGAACGGAGAGGCACGCAGATGGGATATTTAATAAAGCCTACAGGAAAGTCTTGGGTCAGTTATCAGCAAGGAAATATCTGCATTCACTGATGGCAAAGCGTGTAGGGTAAGGATTTTTCTTTTAAGCGTTTTCCTTGGTCAAACTGTACGGTCCCGAATAATCGTTTATGTTGAGTATGTGATTTTTTTTAAAACGTTTTTCGTGTCAGTTCCATTTAATTTTATTCCCCTTTTCCTATTGTTTACGAGCCAAATAAGTTTCCCCTTTTGTGTGTATGTGTAGGTGTGTGTGTGTGTGTGTTATTTTGGGGCGGCTCCCGCGTCCATTATACGCTAATACTGAATATTTCATCACACTAAATGTATTTTATATTATATATACATATATTTAATAGAAAAAAGCTGCGCTCTTTGTGGGATTGAGATATGACCGATATGCTTAAGAAGCGCGTAAAAATTTCGCTGTCGACATTGTGCCTTTAAGAAACATTGGTCGGCATCCACGTGGCTGAATACATTTCATTTTTTGGTATGAATAATGTATATTCGCACTGTCTCTGGGGGTCATAGACAGACATGTGGTAACTCCCGAGTGCCTCGTAGGCATCGAAAAAAATAATTTGGCAAGGACTGTATGAAAAGCGCAACGCATAAGAATATATAATTTATTGAAGCGGAACGGAAATGTTTCGTTTTAAGTCGGGGATTCTTCAGGTTAATATACGTTTAGTCCCTAGGGAAGGGACGTATATCATGCAATTTAGACAACATCCTGGTTTTCCGTTTTGCAGTGGAGCGAGCAATTTGGAAGACGATTCGGAGCCTTTGTCCAAAAGGCATTCGGATGGAATCTTCACAGACAGCTACAGCCGCTACCGAAAACAAATGGCTGTCAAGAAATATTTGGCAGCGGTCCTGGGGAAAAGGTATAGACAGAGATTTAGAAACAAAGGACGCCGGCTATCCTATTTGTAGCGCAGATAATCCAAACTGTCTTCTGTGTACAGCCTTGAGATCAAGTCATTTTGAGATAACTGAACAATCAGTGGATCGCTCATGTGTTCTTTAAACATGTATTTATGTATGAAGTAAAGCCATTAAAATGAATATTTTGATAATAATATTGTTTTTCTTTTGTACAAAAAAAGCACTTGAGACCACACAGATCTACTTTGTGGACCAGTCTATTAGTTTACCTATAGCTATATATATTTATTAAGGCCTATAATAAATAGAGGGGAAAAAAATGTGCACATCTACATGCGCCTGAAACGTGTCTTTTGAATATATAACTATATACATATATACATAAAATAAATAGTTGAAAAAGACAATCAATGCATTGAATGTTACATTTATTTTTATAACTGAAATTAAGAGCATAGTGTTTTTATTTACAACAGCCCTGAAGACTTTAATTTTCACCATATTCTACAAGACATAGACTTTGATGCCTTCCCGGATGGGGATGAGTTTGAGGCTATTTTGGGAGACTGGCTGAAACAGTTCTCTCCCGAATTTCCGGTGAGTTCCGAGGCTTTTACCGAGGCCTGTTCACTGGGGGCTCCTGCCATCCCTCCCTTTCTCCTCACCTAAACTATCCCCTCCTTTTTTCCACTCCAAGTATACAGTCTGATCTCCCCCTTTCCTGGTCTGTGTTTCTGTTTTTCTAACAAAATACATTTACATACAAGCATACATATCATATATCTATGTATATGTATGTATGTATCTGTAAAGTCAGATTTTCTGACCACTCTTCACTTTTGAAACCATGGACAGTGTTGATATACGTACCTTTTTAAAGTTACATCAAGATATCACTGACATGCATCCATTCTCCAGGGCATGACTGGCGTTAGAAACCTAAGGGGAAAAAAAAAGAGAATTATTCATTTATCTTTTGTAAGCTCTGTCATAACGCATGCTCCAAAGAGGGAAACCTGCAGAACCTACTAGAACAAATCAAAAGCGTCAGCTTCCTGCATTAATGCTCACTCGTATGAGGGTGGGACTCAACCCTAAAACCATTTCTCACAAAGTGACATGTGTTTCTCTCTAAGTGCTGGTCATGTGTTTAAGAAGCTTCAGAAAAACAAGAAAAAAAAAACCCTTGAAAAGGTTTTATGTTTTGTTGTTTTTTTTTTTTGTGTCGTTCCTCATGAAAAAAGTACCATGGTGGATCAGTGTGTCTAAAAATATAGACAGACGGCCGTATCATAGGCATGTCGCTGTTTTTCTCAAAAGAAAACAAGGAACAGTGAAAACGGCACATGGTACTTTTTCTGTGAGTCGTTTTAAGTTTGGTTAATCTCACAAACAGTTTTACAACTGGATTCTTCTGGTCTGTCTGTTGTTCATAACTTTATTGTCATGTAAAACACTGTAAAGATAGAACAGGTAATTAAAGTAATTGTGATAGCTTGTGATTACGTGCACCCTATATCACTCTTAAGGTTTTTTTCTTTTCCTCTCACTGATTTTGCTGATGTTATTTCCGCTTCATTTGCTGTGCTAAATGTATGACTTTTTATTTTATCAATTGTGCTGCCTGTCTGCCTCCGTAACGGAGTGAAAAACATGAATCAGAATCCCTCCTCTCCTATGAGGGCTGATAGCTCAGGATAACGCTGAACAGGACCTCAATGTCAGTGTTTTTCAGGATCAGACTTGGGATTCTAGAGTCCAATTATTTGGAAATTTGAATGAATCCATTCTGTACATGGCACTCTGTGTTTACTGATAAGTTGTAAAATTGTAAAATTGTACTCTGTCTAAATTCTACACCTTGAAGTTAGGAAATGACACCAGATATCCTTTTTCACACTATTTGTTTTTTTTTTTCCCCATTCAGATAAAAAAACAAATTAGGGAAGTCTTGAACGCCACACCCAGTACGGCTGAGATCGTGTGATGTTTTTGATGGTGTGTGATAATCCATTTTATGCGAGTGTCCTTCTTTGTAAGTTCCCAAAAAAGCGATGAGAGAGAAATGGCCGTGGTCTGTGTGTGTGATTTGCGAAAAGGTTTGTGAATAGAGCTCAATGAGAGAGAGAGAGAGAGAGAGAGAGAGAGAGAGTGAATGAAAGAGAGAGAGAAGCTTACGGCAGAGTATGCTGATACAGCAAGGGATGGACTGAGCTAACTCAGTGAGAGGGTAAACCCAGACTGGGGCTACCACACCCCTTTGCCACACTTCCCTATTGTCTAGACCCCCCCCCCCCTTACAGCCCCCCCACTC
>JAABNX020000104.1:636785-652624 GCA_015163995.2 Mormyrus lacerda | reverse complement strand
TTAGGCTGAAACAGCAGGCTGATGGAAAGTAGGAAAAATGCTACTAAGGCATTCTAAATCGTGGTTTCCTAACCATCCTGGGCCCAGAACTGCCAGAAACAGACATTTTAATGAGTCTCTCCCTATCGGTCATCTGCCAGGCACGAACTCACGGAGGGTTCCGCGGTATCCAACGGCAGCCGTTTCTAAGGAGATTGGTGTGTTGGTGTGTGATTGATGACCCAGCCCACCTGTAAATAAAGCCTGGTAGGAAGGCGGACAACGTGCAGTTCCGTCAGCCCGGGCCTGTCTACAGAGCTCTCTGTATGTCTTCTGAGGGGGTTTGGCCTGTAATGGGCAGCACCCATGATTTTAAGCACCTTAATTTTGCCCATAACCACCTGCTACAGGACACACATCACACACAAGGTATCCGAGGTGTAACCTCATGACCTCCTGTTATTTCACTGCCTCTGCTGCCTCTATACCAGGATCATCTCTTACATTGCTCATCCACCTCTTCTAGAACCTTCGGGAAGTTTCTACGGATCTTGATATTATTATGGGACTGTATTGACTGAGACAACAACACTGAGATCAAAAGGAACAGGCTGTGTTTAACGGCATACAAAGGGGATTCGTAACACTGTCAGTGTTTCTAGGGTCGGTTCTCTGCATGGTGTCTTGCAGCCTCTGTCGTTGGGAGAGATCGAGCAGAAGCTGTAGCTAACAAGGCCCATTGTCAAGTAGGCGGGAGAAAAAAGAGACCCAATGGCGTCAGTCTGTGTTTAGTAACGCTGTTGCATTCTGGGTGGCTTAGATGGTTCTTTTATTAGTGCTTGCCTGCTTACGTATAAAACCAGTTACTCTGCTATATCTCAAAAATTCTGTGGGCCCCGTCTGATCCGGCTGCAGTGTCAGAGTTAGAGAATCAGAATTGGGGGTTGTTAAGGGTTAATTAAGTATTTTTATCACTCCTGCGGTGGTTTGTGTGATGCTGGTCACAGAGAGCTTTGGAGATGTTTTCATGATGAATGTGAGGAGGTCACAGATTGCTTCAATAAGCTGCGTTTAGCTATTTGGTCACAGAGTGTGGTAAAGGGAACATTTTCTATTCTGTCATCCATGCCAAAGGCACGACATGTCACTCACGGACTAAACGGTGGCCAGTGTCTCCCAAAACACCATCTGTGAACAAAAGGTCCATTTCCCTTTCATGTCCAGGAATCACTGAGAATCAGCACCAGCAAAGTTGGCTGAAGAGGTCGGAGGAATATGAGGAAGCCTTTTGACTGAAAACTGACACACTCTAAACAACAGCGGGAATATATCTGTATGTTTGTTTGCTGATACCGATAGTTCATTTGTTTCTTAAAAATGAACTGGGCAATTAACAGGCAGAGCTAGACTACCCTACAAAACCCAGTTATGTTGAATGGAACAACAGCATTTGATTGGTAAAAAGTACAGAAACGACAGCTGTCGCTCAAACGTGTTTCTGTGAATATGATTGGTGGGCAGTCTCAGACAATTTCTGCTCAGCCTTTCTAGTGCGATAATAAGAAAGGCAAACAGAATAGCTAAAAAGGGGGCAATTTAATAATGGGCTGTGCTCATTAATGGTTAGCGTTGAGGCTAACTTGCATGCTATTTTGTTTTCTGTTTGCGTGCTCTGCTAATGCTCTCTAACAGGTCGCGCCAAGGCTAATTTCGCGCTAGTTTGATAAATGCCGGTGTGCTCTGCCGATGCTTGCTAAGGGTTAGCACTGAGGCTAATTTGCATCCTCGTGTGTTTGTATGTGCCAGACCTGAGTCGCCGCTGCGTTCAATGCAGTGCGTCCCCACTGAACCTCTTCCAGCGGCTAGCATTTAGCATTTAGCAGTCGCCTCCTCCCCCAGCGCTCTGCATTTCTCTTCGTTTCGCCGCCCTCGTGTTTCAGTAATCGGCTGCCGCGGACCCGAGTCGCCACTGTAACGAGCCAGTGAGGCCCCCGCGGAGATCACAGAGGTAGAGCACAGCCCAACAGGGGATAGCGTGGTTCAAAGGTGATGAGCGCCGCCGCGGTGGCCTTCGGCACGAGGCGAACCTTTGAGCGCGTGTCGGGCAGGATTACGGATAATGAACTCAAACCGCAACCCCCTCTGTGGTACAGCGGAAGGTCCGGGGAGTGTAACCTTTCTAGGGTGTCATGCATCCCCCCCCCCCCCAGCGCCCTGACCTTAGCAACCCCCGCTTGGGGACAGATGTTTCACAGGTAGTCAACACAATCTCCGTCCATTCTGGCAAGCTGCATTATTACTTGTCTTCTGTGTCACCGCTCACGGAGCACGACTGACTGAGGTTTAGTTGAAGATCACACACCCCCCCCCCTTTCCTGGGATTCATAATCTCAAGGGATGCAAAATTTCCAGGGGAATTCCGAGTCCATTTTTCCCCACTCAGGTCTACAGACGCTCCATCGAGGAGCCGCCTCTGAAGTTCAACACCAGGGGGTATGGATGAGGAAACCATCTGATGAAGTCTTGGCTTTGAAAGATTTGCAGGGGCCCCCCCTGTGCCCCCCCCCCAATCCTCCGCCTCCACATGACCTCAAGGGTGTTTGTGTCACACTGGGAAGCAGACTCGCTGCCCGCCGGATGACAGCTCAGCACCCATGCTGATGATCAGTGACTCTGATCCCGTCCCCTCAGCCTCAGCCACATCCTCCCTTTACTCAGGTAACTTAATATCAGGGGCCGTTGCCTGGTAACCATCCCCCAGCCCCTATGGAGCCCCGTTCTTGGGGCTCTGGCCATATTTCACCATAACGGCTCTCCCTGCACGGCCACTGCTGGCTGTAACCACTGGAGACGAAGACGGGAGACACCAGTAAAATGTGTAGCTGAGGAGGGGGGGGGGTCACACTTCTCTCTTTCCTATATCCCATCCCTTTCATGTTCTTCTCCTCCTCTTCAATTCTCTCTTCCTCCTTCCCTTCCTCCTATTCTCTCATTCTTCCTCTTACATTTACTGCCCCTCATTCTCTTCCCCTCCATATTCTTGCCTCTTTCCTACCTTCCATTCCCCTACTGTCTTCGTCACTCCCCCAGTGGTTACTAAGCGTGCTTCTGATGCAGGCAAGTCTCCAGCAGACTTGGTGTCCCCCCACCCTGGCAGGAAAGCAGCATTTCTCCCTAAGCAGTTCTCGAAATCCGTCAGGCAGCGATGTGGATATATTCCCCACACTGGCAACAGGGCGGCGCCCCTCAGCCCAGACCCACGGCAGGTCGGCTACCCTCCTCTGTGCGCCAATCTCTGCATGCTTTGAGACAAGTGGCCCGTCCCTCACCGCACCATTACCATCCCGTCTTCGGCATCCATAACGTCTGCACATCGCAACGGTGACAACCAGTGATTCCGAGGTCCCTTCGAGGATTTCTGACGTTAGCCTAAATATTACTGGACAAAATAGGACAATAATCAGAAAGAATACTTTACACAAAACAAGCACCCAATTCAGATACAAATTAAAAAAAATGCTTAATGACTTGCCTAAGTGTTGCAATCAGTCTTAAAACTCTTTATGTAATAATGCTCGCAAAACAGGTCAAGTCAATTTCAGCAGGTTCTTTAAAATCATCATCCTGTGGTCACCTTGTGGGGGGGAGGGGGATTAGGGTTAGGGTTTCGTCCAATCAGATCATTTCCTACCATGTGTCTATAACATTATTCTAATTATATGCGCATGAACCAATTATAATTACCCAAGCATGGGTTCAAAATGTTTGTTTTGTGCTAAGTATAAAGATGGACCCCCTCCTCTCAAAAGCGGTACACAAATATGCTTCATTGCCTTCTCTGGGGAAGCCCCCGTGAAGCTCCTGGGGACGCCCCCTCAACATGCTTCCTGTCAGCCGTGAATTCTGGGCACTGGTGTTTGTTTGTCACAATGGAGGGGGTGGGGGGATATTTGTTTGAGTGTGGCCTGCCCCGGGAGAGTAATTGTGTGCTGGATAGCAGATAGTATTGTCGAATTTAACCCCCCTGGGTGCCGGTTAGGGGCGTGTGCGAATGCAGCATGCATACAGATGGGGGCTCATTTTCTAAATCTCACATGTCACAGGTCAGGGTGGGGCTACAGCAGGGCCTTCTTGGATGGTGGATAGAGATTTAATAGTTAGGCTCCATTGCATGAGGGGGGGCAGGGTTTGTTTCCTCTGGGGTTCAGAGACTCGGAGTTTGCCTAATTGGTGTCTCTCGATTACCCATAATGCACGAGTGCATGTGGGAATGTGCCCTCTGGCAGCAAATCTGGTGGGTTCCACTGCCTTGTGCTTGTGACCCTGACCCCAATGAACGCTTAAAAGATGGTTGGATGGCTCCATTGCAAAGGACGTCTGGGGTTGGATTATTCAGGTAGTGCTCCATAACCCTCCACCCCGGTGCCCATGGAGAATCCAGACCCACCAACATAAGGTGCCAACAGCATAATGGACGCCAACGGAGGAGACTGACGCCCAAGACAAATATCCTAAGATGGCTGCTTATTTCATATAAAAATGCCCCCTGAGCAAAGGTGTCAGATGGCCCCCCTACCCTGAGCACATCACCAGACGGTTCACCTCTCTGGAGGACTGACAGGATGACGCACTGAGCTCCGTGACTCGGCTCAATTAGGAAGACACGGCTTTGGGGCGTCGCCGGGGCGGGGGGAGAGGGTCAGGCCAGGCGACAGGCTTCTTGAATCTTGTACTCATTACCTGGCTGTCATGTGACCCCTGGAAGCCCCCTCCCCCCCCCCCCTGCACACATAATGATCAATGTCTGGGTGAAGGAAGACCTACGAAGAGCCGGTGAGTGCCCGCCTGGCCTTGACTCGCGGGCACAGGGCATGACGGCTCTGTCTGGCAATCCGCTCAAGGCCAAATCTTTAGCAGTGCTTTGTTAGACCTTTACCTCTGATAAGCATCTATTTTTAAAGAGCTCTTCCCATACGGACCTCTCCAAGTGCTACACCAAGAAGAAAGCTTAAAACAGAAATCATCAAACAAAGCACACACTCATGTACCAAACTTTCAGCATGGTCAGTCATCGTCTGTGATGGAACTTTCCAGAAAGAGAACTCAATCCGTACTGATAAGCTTTGATAATTACAGTTTATGCTAGATAGATAGATAGATAGATAGATAGATAGGACTTTATTGATGCCACAGTGGGGAAATTTGTGCATTACTACAGCTCAAGACAGATAGCAAGAAAAGAGTACAAGAGTAATACCAAGAATATAAAAAATACAAGAATAAGAATAAGTGTTTTTAATTCTGTGGGAGAAACATGGTTTATTGATTTAAGTAGCTGTGCATCCAAATCTATCATCTATTGAATGTACAGTTTATTTAGCAGATGCTCTAACCCAAAGTGACATACAACGAAAGGGATAAGGGCCTCGCTGAAGGGCCCTGTGGTGACATCAATCCGCTGATTATGGGATTTGAACCAGTGACCTTCAGATCACAGACATCCACTGAGCCACACATCACCCTGGGAGAATTTTTGGTTTGTCTTCTCACTTGAGATGCTGCAATATCAAAAATGTTCCACGACAGTCTTACCGTTCAAGCTGAAACTAATTTAATAGCATAACATTAGATTTCCATTACAATGACCTCATAATTACTTGCATAATCATCTACATTTATCCTTCAGCAAAGCCAAATGCCCCTCGCCAGAAAACCAAAATCACATTATTTGGAGTAACATAACCAATATGTATCCTAATAACCAATTAATTTTTTTCCTATTTTGTGACCAGAACAAAGAAGATGTTTTGGACACACATTTCAAAATCACAGGACAACAAATTATCAGTTAATAGATTAAGTAGATGGGTAGAATTAAAAAAGAAGATAAGAATCCAGGAAAAAAATATTAAATCTACAATTCCTTGCCTCAAATTACCAGCCTAGCAAAAGTACAACTTCGAAATAGATACATAAAAGTGCATTTTATGCTGTAAATTCATGGAAATGTTTACCCTCCATGTAATAAACTAATAGTCAGCATTTACAGGGAAAGCAAAATAAAATTTCATGGCCATAAGTGGAAATTAGCGGTTCTTTACACAGCATGTAATTAGAGTATGGAACAGTCTTCCTGCTAGTGTAGCGGAAACCCTGGGTTCCTTTAAATCAGAGCTAGATATGATTTTAACAACTCTGAGCTGTTAGTTAAGTTCTCCCCAAATGAGCTTGATGGGCCAAATGGCCTCCTCTCGTTTGTAAATTTCTTAAGTTCTTGTAACTTCAATAATAAAAAAACATTAATGACCAACTGGTGGGTCCTAGGATATGATGGTCTTGCACGATCTGTAGAGCACAAAAGATACACAAATATGAGAATTCATGTAAAGTTTAAAAATTGAAAAGATAAAATATTTTCCCAAAGGTTAGGGTTAGGGTTAAATTAAATTAAATAGATTTCAATCCAATTAAATTCATTCTGCCTCATGGGTTTGAAAGACTGTCCCTTCATCTAGGTCCTGAACTGTGCATTTACCTTTTATGAGTGACATCATATACCAATTATATTAACCTCTACATATTTAAAGGGCCAGAATATTAAAAGTGTAAAAGATTAAATCAAATCTATTCACTAAATCATCTTCTATGTGGCTGATTTTCATTTCCAAGAATAATTCCCTTCTCTTGTCATAAGAAGGAATTCCTGTTCCTGCTACCACATACACCTTATGGACAAAACTATTGGGATAAAGCTCTTAATCATCGAATTTGAGTGTTTCATTCAGACCTATTGCTCCAGGTATATAAAATCAAGCACCTAGCCATGCAGTCAGATTTACATGCATCTGTTAAAGAATGGGTCATTCTGCAGAGCTCAGTGAACGCAGGCATGGTACCGTCGTCCTGTACGATTGTGAAATTTCTTCTCTGCTACAAAGGTCACTGTACATGGCATTATTGTAAAGTGGAATTGTTTAAAACTCGATAATTGAAGAGTTACAATCTTCTTCTGACATCAACCGCAAAACAAAAACTGTACACCGGGAGCTTCATGGAATCTGCTTCCATGGAAGATCAACTGTAAGCCTCACATCACCGAAGGCAATGCCAAGCGTCGGGTGGAGGGGTGTAAAGCACGTTGCTGTGGAGTGACCAATCACGCTTCTCTGTCTGGCAGTCTGATGGACGAGTCTGGGTTTGCTGGATGCCAGGAGAACGTTACCTGCCCGACTGCATTGTGCCAACTGTAAAGTTTGGATGGGGGGGAGTTTCGGGGGGACAACTCCATTTTGATGCATATAGATTTAAAATGAGATGCCATAATTCCTGTAGATGTAATATCCAGATGTCCCAATACTTTTGAGTAGAGTTGTTTAGAAGGAAATTCTGAGCTGGAACCGCAATATACTGATTAGCATACCGAATGATCACTCTGCCTTATGCAAATACAACTACTGACACATTTCTTTTTTATCATTGTCAGTTTTACAGTTTTATTTTTATTGTTTTTATTCATTTATATTTTTATGCTATGTTTCTACATGAACAGTGTATGGTTGCATAATTGACAAATAAAGCTTGAAAAAGACAATGGTGGTTTGGAATGCTTGTTTTGTGGATTTCTTATCCATCCGGTATATCGATCTCCCTTTCGGTGGAAAAAATGAACGTATTATGAGGGATTTGCCCTGAAATACCTTATCCATGACCCTGCAAGAAGTTGGTATATAACATTTAGCTTAGCATGCAGGCCAGTATATGCTGGTATATAGCAATTAGCATGCAGACTGGTGTACGTTGGATATAACATTTAGCTTAGCATGCAGGTCAGTATATGCTGGTATATAGCAATTAGCATGCAGACTGGTGTACGTTGGATATAACATTTAGCTTAGCATGCAGGTCAGTATATGCTGGTAATCTGTTCCTGTAGCTGTGACAGAGCTACATTACCATCCAGTATATCTCTCTCTCCTCCGGTGGAAAAAGATGACCAGTCGGAGCTTTAATGGTGTGCGTCTGTGTGTTTTCCCTCTATTCTCGCTATAAATCACTGTAAACGCTTATACATTTCCTACGTCCATTGCTGACAGGGTCCCTCCCCCAGACATTTGCCGCCTCGGCAAGGACAAGCCTCTCACCTCCTTTCATCGCCTTGCCGTAACGACGGAGGTGCTCAGCGATGCTGTCACATTCCGAAACCCGGCTTTGACGCCCTTCGCCGGTCGTCTCAAAGAGCCGGTTTACTAAGCACAGGGGTCGGTGCCCAGCTGAAGGCAGAGCTGTGCTCTACCCCTTCTTAACGTGCGTGTTGTATGCTGTGAATCTGCCTCTTTTGTCGGATTTTGACATCTCTGCGCATCCTTTCCTTTGCCTGCACAGAGGGATCAAAGTGAGTCTGGACTCAGTGGACATTTCTCTAACAGCATTTCCCAAATCGCATCTCCCCAGTTATTGTTTCTGAAATATTTCTAAAAAAACATGATTTGCTGCCTTTTGGCTGATCTTGACACCCCAGCCCCTGTACTGGGCCTCAGCAAACCTAAGGACTGAGGACTCCCGCTAGGCCCTGATCTCAAGACGCCCCAGGGTTTGCCCTCTGACACTGAGGTCACCACTGTTGGAGATGTCCCCAGCATGTTCCTAACCAATGCTGACCATCTGCGTGTTTTCATCCTCCTAAGGGGATTAATATCCCGTATGGCAGGGGTCTCCAACTCCGGTCCTGGAGGGCTACTATCCAGTAGATTTTATATCCTACCTGGCTTCTAATGAGCTACATCTGCTCCTGGTATTTACCCAAAAACAGGTGTGGCTCATCAGAAGCCAGGTAGGATAGAAAGCCTACTGTATAGTAGTTCTCCAGGACCAGCGTTTGAGACCCCTGCTGTAAGGGGTGGGGCTATGAGTTGTCCCACATCCCTGGTCAACCCTCTGGCTCATTTCCAGACCACAGCCCATCCACGAGGGGCGATTATAGGATTGTGTTAATGGTAAATGGACTGCATTTATATAGCGCTTTACAATATATGCCTCATATTCACCCATCCCCACTCTCATTCAGACACCGGTGGCAGAGGCTGCCATGCAAGGTGCCAACCTGCTCACCGGGAGCAATTACGGGTTCAGTGTCTTGCTCAAGGACACTTTGATGGGGTCCGGAGGAATCAGGGCTCGAACCGGCAACCCTCCCGTTGCCGAACGCTAGCACTACCTCCTGCGCCACCACTGTGTTAAAAATGGGGCCACAATTCATACAGAGGGGTCAGCCTGATCATTAGCCAATGAAATGTTTTGATTCAGTGAGTGACGGGGGAGGGGGGCAATCAGCCCCTGCATACTCCTTGTTTTTATGGAACACGCTCTAACTAAACTGATAAATATTCCAAGATCTGGTGTGGTGTGATGCATAATTCAATTGTTTATTCAGAGAGAAATAGACAAACAGGGTATATTTCCAGAACGTGGTATTTTAATTTGTTTGAAATCCCTGGGTATTTAATGCTTTCATGCTATTTTTTCCAAGCAGAAGGATTCAAATGGGGGAACCCCAAACTAAAAAAAACCTTTCCCAGTAAGCTGGGAAAGCATATGGTTGTCCAGTAATTAGTCTCCGGGTCACTGCACCTGTTCGTAATTATCTGCCCTCCCCTTTTGATTTAGTTTGCCTAAATTAAAAACAACAGCAACAAAAATAATTTGCAGCATTCCCTGGCCTGTTTGCCAAGCAAAGGAATCATGCCCCCCCCCCATTTTGTAATCTAGCTCTGCAGCTTAAATGAGCTTTTCATTGATTGATTTTTCACGTAGCACAATGAGGCAGGCTGCGATGCCACTGCCGTGGCATGTACAAAACCGGGCTGTGTGTGCTCTCAGTGAACATGTCCTGTGTATAACAGGGGCGATTCTAATATTTTGCAAGATGAGGGGCATAAGAAGAACCATAATTCACACAGAAGGGCTAACTTTATCATTAGCCAATCATACGTCTTAAATTGGTGAGTATCAGGGAATGGGGTTTTCTAGGGGCCAATCAGCTTTCAGTTGGGAGCCCGCGCCCCTCTGGCCCCGCCCTTATTTACGCCCCTAGTATATAAATGTCCGTAATATATCACAATATATCTTGAAAGTCGAAAATTTCTTCATTAAAACCCGAAAAATTCTGACTAAAACTAAAACAATCTGTTTTTTTTTGTGAGAGTTTGACGATGTTCCTAGAATAAAGGAGCACAGGATCTGCGGATCAGTGTAGGACTTTTGTTATATTCAGGCTATAGTGCTGGCCTGATACAGCAGAATGGAAGATTTGCTCCCTGTTGGTAAGTGTGAAATTAAGCTCTATTATAGTTATAATAACAAAGGAGTATGGTAACAAATTAAAAAATGCAATGCATATTACATAGACAGATCCTTGTTTGGCCAGCAGGTGTTGCTGGCCATCCTGTCTTGTCATTCCTTGTCTGATAATCCTTGTGTGTCTCCTTTACTCCCTGGATCAACGGGCTGAGCGTGTGGCACAGAGGCTGTAAGCCAGCAGTTGTAGGTTTGAGACCAGCCTCACTATTTTGTTTGCTTATTGGTTCATCCTTAGCTTAATATTGCTCATCCCTGTGTTTAATCTGTCTTGTTTGGTTCTCTGCCCCTGCCTTAGTTATGTTCTGTTTTACTTGTTTCTTGATTTTTCTCCTAGTGTATTTCCCTGTATTTCCTTAGGGCGCTTTTCCACCGCACTAGGTACCGTACTTTCGGTACTTCAAAAAAGTATCCAAAAGTATGGTACTTCTTTAGTGTCGGTTTTCGGCTGGTGTAAAAACTGCAACCAGCGCCAAATGACATCATCGGTGACCGACCCTGACTGACATCATCACAAAGTGCGGCGTGGTATTTCTTTCCCTGAATTCAAACATGGAAGACGTGCTAAGCCTGGTGTTATTGATTTTTATAATTAGAAGCTTAGTCAACTAGCTATTTGCGATTGTTCAGTGTTTCACATGCGCCCCATTTCTTCTAAGCGGCTTACTTTTTTATTTTGAGTCGTGCCGTCCAAATACCGCTGGATCTGTTCATCTGACCATATGGCGATTAAAGCCTGTGTTTCCTCGTTTGTCCATCCTTCTATTTTACTTTTTTTATATTTTAATTTCTACTACTTTTTATTTAGTTTCTCGCTGTTCGCTGTGTGTTTCAAAAGATGGCGGTTGTATTTTGTGTTTCAGCGGCAGGCTATTTGCATAACCAATCGACAGCAAATACGTTTGCAGGTCCCGCCCCAAAGTGCCGAAGAAGTACCCCAGCTGGTTTGGCACTTTCTGTACTGGAACATTCGGTACTGGTACTGGACCGGAAGTGAATGGAAAAGCAAAAGAACCAAAAGTACCGTACCGAATGTACCATACTTTGTGCAGTGGAAAAGCTCCCTCATTTCTGGTCATGTAAGTTCCTTAGTTCTGTGTTCAATAGTGTAAGTTTCTTCAGCTGTGTCTTGTCGCCCTGTGCCCTTGTTGATTGGTTGTTTGATTCAAACCTGCCTTTTATTACTCCTCATTATCATTGTATTTAAGTGCCTGCCTTAATATGTTCATTTCCTCAGTCAGTCATCGTGTTAGTTTGTGTCAGAATGTGTATGGTCAGTTACTGTGTGTTTGAAACTCTGCCCCCCTTTGTGTTGTCCTACAGTGTCTTGTAGTTAGTTTTTATTTTCCCTGTTTGCTTTTGACCCCTTGTGATCCTTTATTTTATGTCTTCACCAATGTTCAGTTCCCTAATAAACCACTATTGTCTTGTGAGCCACCAGTGGATCTTCACCTTCTTTTCTTGCCTGCACCATGCCCCGTGTCCATGATAGATAGATAGATAGATAGATAGATAGATAGATAGATAGATAGATAGATAGATAGATAGATTACACATCCAACTGTGCAACTACAAAATAAATAGTGCAGTTATGGGATGAAAGAGAGGTCACAGAGGGTCAAAGGGAAAAAAGTTCATACAAGCTACTTAATGTACCTATGGAAATGCACTACCTCATAATGCTAGTGTTACACAGCACAGAGAATGAAGATGGGACTTAGATGGGACTTATAATAATAGCATACATAATGATTATGATTACACTTTTATTGATTGACATTTTATCAATACACTAATGTCCATATATATATATATATATATATATATATATATAGCTAATTGTACATTTACTTCATATGTTATTGTTCTAATATATTGGTTATATACTTAGCTATAGTAAAGTATTTTGCACAGTATCATTTATTAGTACCCGACGAAAGGCTGGAATGGCTGGAGATCCAAAGCCACCTACGGAGATCCTGGGGGTTGCTGTCAGCTCGACATTAACGACCCGTAAATATTTAACCGCTAGAAGTAGTATAATTGTATGCCGTGTATGACGCTAACGATTAATAATTTAAAGCCTATATACATAAATTAGGCACACTATATTTAGAAATACAGTACTAATAATAATAATAATAATAATTCTTCGGAAAAATAGCGAAGAATTATTATGAGTGTGGCAGCTGCCGTGGATAGCGAATAACTTTACATTATTACTGTTAATAAGCTCGTATGATCGTATTTCTGGCCTCGTGCTTTTAATCACAATCAGGACGCTTTCACGGTCTTCTCGCGGCGTCTCTGCGGTCCATCTTTATCGGTATTTTTGTGTGATGAACAGTTCAGCGGGAGGGAATATATTTATAAAAATGCTGTAGAGTGTCTGCTGTCGCATTTGTCTGTTGAAATCGGCCGCCCTCTTCATTCAGAAGTTATTTCTGGAAGGAGGGGACGGCGTACACCCAGTCCTTTTTAAAAAGTAATGCGAAAACACCACCCGCCCCCGATTTATATGTTCCTCACTTTTTCCCTTAATGTGAAAACGTGATCTTCTCAGCCAACCTATCGATGAGGAGAGCGACTGCGTCTGGACTTGTGGGCTGCGGAAATCATTCCTGAGCTGATTAGCCCGGTCCCATTTACCTGATCAATAACAATGACTGGGCACGATGTTATCGTGGAGATTAAGTGAATGCTGATGCTTCTAACTCCGTGTAGCGATTAGGGAGGACCAACTGGAAGAGGCAGAGTGCTATCAGTATCTATTTATAGCCTATATCAGTGACTATATTTAGTCTCCACAGATAGCAGGAATTCTACCTGCTAGCCTGGAATAACTTGGAGATAGGCCTTTGATTAGTGCTGCCTTAAACCAGCCGTGCAGTGCATTTGTTTGCCTCCCAGGCTGCAGGGGATTCTATACCAGACGCGCCACTGAAACAAGCCCCACCCCTAGAAAAGACTCCCCCTTACACACCCCCAGGCCCACCAGCACGGTTCCGACTGCTCCAAATTTTTCGATAATGAATGAAGGGGCGCGTGAGTTAATCCAAAAAGGCGGCGCGCGCCCACGTGAAGCCAATTTGCACCTCTCCAACGTGGAGAAATCACGGTTCCACGCGAGCCTCGCCGCTCGCTATTCTCGCCTCTCCTTAAATAAAACCTCCTCGTTACAAAAAGGGGGGAGGCAAGCATTTACATCTTATTCCCCCCTTCCGGAACGAGGACCTGCTCAATAGTCCCCCCCCACTTCTCCCGGCGCCCCCATGTGGAGCTAAAAGTCAAGTCATCCAATTACCCAAACGGATAAATATCCCTATAAATTATGAAATGGGCCACAGGGTCCTATTAATGAAGCTAGCAGATACAGTACCATTTTTTAGCTTTACTATCTGGTCTGCTAACAGAGAATTTATGGCCCCCGTTCGGCTTGGGATGGGGGGGAGGAAAGCTGGGGGTTGCGGGTGTGCTGGTTGGCACGTGTCAGTTGGGTGTAGAGGGGATGAGGGAGTGCCACGTGGCACAGGGCAAAAAGAAGCCCCGCCCTGGCGGCAGGTTGAGGTACGAGTGGCGGGCAGGAATCTAATTAGCCGCCGGTGTGAAATACAGCAGCTTGCCTCCAGGTAGGTGGCCGGGCAGCCCCGGGGTCCTCTTGAACCTGTGTTGTCTCTCCATCTGCTACACCCCTCCCACTGTCTGCAGGACAGTGGTGACAGCAGCAAAGCTACGAGGGGCTACTCACATGGTGGGCACTCAGTATGGCCAAACAAACACTTTCCCTGGGTGAAAATTAAAAATGCATGTTTTATTTGAGGAAACATCTAGATCTGGCTTGAACGAGGTAAATCTGTTAAATGCTAACAGCCGGGTGCGGTGTTGACGTACTGCACTTTGTCTCTCCTCCCCATTTGGTTGGGCGTGAGACAGATCCGTCTGACGGGAAATCGACTGCGCCCGCCTGGCTAACCTGCTGTGTTGGCTCACCAGCGCAACAGCTGGTGAGAACTTACATCCGGCACAGACTGGGGATTCAATGGCGGATTTTGCATCTTTCCCTGTTACAGGTTAAAGGAAAGCGAAGGGACTGGGATCCATTGCTCCCAGTTGTGGGAAATACCCAGCCGGTAATGCCAAGCATTGCTGGAATGTTCTGAGTGTGGTTCCCCTTGACAATATCCACAGTTTCAAAATGACACTCTCCGAGTTTAAATGATTCCTGCAAGACTCGCATGAAGACCATCGTTAAACTACCATGGTTAAATTACCATCTTCGGATTTTCCATGTATAGATGATATTCTGTCCACATACGTGCAGACTAACATGCACACAAAAACAGTCTTGGTCAGCATAACATCTCCATGTATGCACGGGTCCGTCTCACAATGGCCTCATGGTTTGTGTACCTAGATTTATCTCGTTTGGCTGTACTGTAGGTTTTGGGGAAAGCGATCTATACTTTAATTCAAAGTGACGTACATCTTTGGGGGAAGGGCAGGGTCAGACAACCTCTGGATCAATCAGTGTTAAGGGCTTCTATGAAGGACCCAACAGTGTCATCACTCTGATGACCCTGGGATTTGAACTGGTGACCGTATGAATGCTGGCATACATTAGTATGCTAACCTGCTGAGCCTTCCGATGGGTCATAGCCCTTAATACATTTTACTGATCATGGGCCTTATCCATGAATCCTCTTGTGATCGAGTTGAAAACACCATGATCCACTGATCAACGGAATGGGCAGATTTACAGACCTATATGCTCCATATTTCAATTTTAATTTTCTTGGTGAGTGGTGGTAATTGGAGTAGCCACATATTTACTGGGGGGGAGGTATGGCCTTCCCTGGCCAGCCCTTGGAGATGCAATTGCCATCTAACAAAAAATAACATTCGGAGACTCATTCTGAACACATTACGTTACCCAGGAAAACTATGCAGGGATATTTCGGTTTGATTGACTAGAAACACGATGCCAAAGAAAAGACCCAAAACACACTCTGGAATAGTCCGGAATAGTCTGCACAGAAGCATGCGGTGTCCCGGAGGGTATTATTAGTGTTCCAGCACAGGGATCACTGGGTCAGTGGAACTCCTGTCAGCGCCGACGCCAGGAACGACCCAGTGTGATATCCAGTAGGGCCGGGGGGGGAGACCAACGCCAAATGAACCCAGAGAAGAACAAAGGTATGGAACAAAGCATCAGGGCTTGCTGGCGACATCTCAGGGGGGCGGTGGAGGTGAAGAGATCACGGTCCTTCTAGGACCAGGAGTTATTTCCAGACCCATCAGGTCCACTAGGTCCTAATTATCATCATGTCTCTGGGGCAGCACAGTTTTCAGTGTGATTCCGGGCAGGTTATTCAGAAGCCTGGATGTAGAACCTGCTGACCCCTGCTGCATATCCAGCTAGCGTCAGTGTGTTTGACTACATGCTACTGGTGGTGCCGTCCCTTTTTTTTGGTCGCCATCCTCGCTGTGTAGAGCGCCCGCCCCCCTCC
>JAABNX020000104.1:612814-628957 GCA_015163995.2 Mormyrus lacerda | reverse complement strand
TCCTGGACATCTGTGGGGGATGTGTGCGTCGCAAAAGGCAAAATCCAGGCAGAGACACCGAGAGGAAGTCAAGGTGTGATACAACTTTGGTTAATTCAATTCAATTCAATTCAATTTATTTTTCTATAAGGCTTTTCACAACAGAGTCCTCCCAAGGCGCTTCACATGGATGTGTTGTGAAATGAAGGTATGAGGGTTACATGGTGCTATGGTGACCTTGGCCCTGACTGTGTGGCATTCGCTTGTCTTGGGTTTCGCCTCTGAATTCCACGTGCATATGCTCCATGTGCCCCGTATTGTGTGCTTCCCCACCCCCTTGCAGCACTGTGAAGGATGGATGGATGAAGGTTACTACAGAAATGAGAACCACATCGTGGGAAGTGGTGAGACAGAGATCTTGGAGAACATCTCCGGTTAATCTGACAGCAGACCTGAGATTGAGTGTAAAAATAAGTCTGGCTCTAGTCGTCTCTCATGTGTGGTTCGTCGATGGTGGAATGAGCAATCCACCCATATCCCATCATCAACTTTGAAGAAGCACCCGAAGACCCACCTGTTAAGGGATCACTACGACTAGCTCATCCAATCATTGACCTGCTCATTCATCTACCATCCCTCAGCTCGTCTTTTCTGTAACCACGTTGCTCTTGTATTTTTGCAGTTGCCATTGACTTAAATAACTTCCTTGTTGAGTTCTTGCAATGTTTGTGTAACATATTGCATAGCTCTTGCTCTTGCTAACCTACACTTGTTTCTGGGCATTTACTGGAAGCTTAACCTACAGTAGCTGCACTTGTGCCTAGTTGGGTCCTAGACAGTTGCACGCTAATAATGTTCCATTGTTTTTACCTAGCTTAAAAAATTGCATCTGCTAAATAAAGAAATATGATGCAAATATAAATGCTACATTGCTTGGCTAATGCTTCTGGATGTTTTGTAGTCATGCAGCCAAAGGTAATACAATGCGTTGGTGCCCTGAATGGCTTATCAATCAGTGCCATCAATCATTTTTGACACTCTCAGTGGCAGTGAGGAGAGATTCAATAGCCTATGATCCTCAGTGCGTGCATAGTACGACTTAAAGAGTCCTGGTTGAATGCGATATATTTTGGATTGACATTTAACTAAATTTAAGTGTGCTTAAGTCTACTATGTCAATAAAATGTGTATGCAGAATTTTCAAAAATGCTACTGTATTTTTGGTTAGGGACCTAGTAAAACTAACTTTAACTATTAATAATCATCCACTGAGGGACCAGGGTGGCCCACCCAATCATGATCTTGGCCTATCCCTAGGCTGGGCTAATGCCAACCAATCACTTTTTTATTATTATTGTAAATAGGAAGGAAGTAAGCAAGCCAGTTTATTTTTAAGGTTGACTTTTTGAACAATCCTTCAGCACCTCCAGGGAATCTCTACATCACAGAGCTGGACCTGGGCCCACTAGACAACATCGTGGCAGAAATTCGCCTTCTAAGCGTATCTTCTGAAATCACCCCGAAGTATGGCTGCCAGACTCAAAGATCACAGTCAGTTATAAGAATCACATACAGTACAAGGGTATGTTTGTTGTTTTCGGGCTCCCGCTCAAAAAGTCACTTCAAGTGGTTACCCCAAGTGTAGTGACTGTTATTGGCCAACAGGGGACCCCCAAACCAAAGGGGCCCCATGCAAATGCATGGTTTGAGTGGTAGTAAACAGTCACTAAATGCATGTCATTGGCCATTCAGAGGCTTAATTCTCTCTCTTATTTAAATCTTTTGATTGTTTTGTAAAAAAAAAAAAAAAAGCCTTGCAGAGTTAAATGACGTGATAGATAAATAATAAATACATATCCATCCATCCATCCATCCATCCATCCATCCATCCATCATGCATACCAGCTTGTCCTATTCAGGGTCACAGGGGTCTGGAGTCTGTCCCAAAAGCTATGGGGATAAGGCAGAGAATGACCCAGGATGGGGCACCAACCCATCACAGGGTTCATTGAAATGACTGGATATTTATATTGCAGTATAAATGTCAAATAATTTACCTGTGGGATCAATAACATTGATCTTGTCTTACCTTGTCATATCTTGGTGTAGAGTGAAACCAGCATCTGCAAATGTGATCCCAGTTTGACTCCTCAACTGCTCTGGGGGAAGTGATCAGCATTCGGAATGACGCATCCGCCATTTCCCCAGGCTGGTGAAGTTATGCTCACGGGGTGCTGCTCGTCGAGTATGGAAGCATCCAGAAACATTCATTCAAACGCTGTTGTGCAAGTGCACCATCATTAAGAAGTGCCAGTGGTAATAGATAAAAGATTGGATTTCACACAAACCTTTTTTCTCCCTCCATAGGTAACACCAACAGCCATTTCCAGTATAAAGAGTTTCCCACCAACCTCTATCAGAGGGCAGCCTTAGCTGCAGTTTTTAAGAAAAATTGTATGAGTTTATTGCATTTCCTGCCTCAATGTCTCCTGGGGTAGGCCAATACGTGTCTGGCTGTTTGTTTTTTTCCCCCAGCGGTCTATTTCCCGTCATTTCCGTCAGATCCATTTACGCAGATGCAGTGGGAATAAGCTATAGCCAGAGGTGGACATTTCAGGTCCAGAAAGTAAAAATCCAGACCAAGATTTTGTTTCAACCAACCAGTTGAGTTACTCTGTGACTGTGACTCTTTATGTTCAATTGGTTGGTTGAAACAAAATCCTGGTTTGGATTTTTACTTTCTGGCCCTGAAATGTCCACCTCTGGCTATTGATTTGTTAGCATGAATGGGGTAAGGTGTGGATCAGGTGCGACTCTTTAACTAGAGCAGTTACAGTCAAAACTGTGGAGTTTATACAACTGTTAGTTCCAACCAAGAAACCTGATTGGACAAGAGACTTTCCATGAGTGTGGTTATCGGAGTATGACTGCACTCGGACATTTCACATAAGCTGTATCACTCCGCCTCACAGGTGAATCTAAAAACCGTTACATATACCTCATTCCCACCAACACGGAGCCGACGCCGGGCCGGTTCGCGCTCGGTGCTTTTAGAGTTACAAAAATGAGCGTAGGGGGAAGTGAGAGTACAGTAAAGGTTCATACGTATTCCATTTGGTTGGATTTATTTTGATCTGTTTCGGATTTGAAGTTTTTATAAGCTACCAAACCTAAAAAAATGTTTTCAAAGTATGACTCGTTGCTCTCCATTTTTGTCTCCTTGAACTGTCCGTCTGTGTGAGTTTATTTTCGCTTTCTGTTTCCCCAGTGTCCTTTTAAGGATCGCATAATGAAAGAGGCTGCTAATAACTGAACTTTGCTGTCCACCTCATGATCTCTTCGCCACTCAAGCGGCACAATATTTTATTTATTAGACCCGCGGCATGGTTTTATTTTACAATGCAAAGTTACTCCGCTAATAAGCTGGCTAGTTGTTTTACTGCTGGCACCAGCGATATTAGGCAAAACTATATCGGTGATGGAACAAATTTTCCGGTTATACGGAAGCTTTGGATACGATAGCTCCTCCCACTTTTATGGGTGCTATTTCTTTTTTCCGGAGGCCTGTACATTCTTTAAAAATATGCTTCGAGGTCGTGAGGTTGTATTCCAATGATACAACCAAATCAGGCTGCAGACTGAGTGCTGAGGACAAACACGGCCATGATATATTGGAGTATAACTGCATTCCTTCTTTTATGCAATATAGGCATATAGGCAATGCGAATCTTTTCTGTTATTGGTTAAATAACTCCAAAGTAACCTGGGGAGAGGCAATATTTATTTGAGTCCTGAATGTTCCATCCTGGTAGGCCTCTGTCTGTCTTAACTAATCCAGTCCTCACTTTCCTGAGTCGCGTACCTGCATAACCGTCCCTGCCCTGCCCCATAGTGCTCTCCCGTCAGTATCATGAAGCTGGGGAGGGGCATACGGACCGTTCCGCAGCACGATCCGCTCAGCAGTTGTGCAATGTCACTGCCGGTGACCAAAAGATCAGCCCTGCGAAAGGAGACGAATGGATCGGGGGATCGTGGGAAAATTGGGAAAACGACGCAAGCGTGACAAAAGATGGCAAGAGGAAATGTTGTTAATTAGCAGTTTAAATATAGGTTACTCTTCCCTGTTAATTAGTAGAATACATTATCGGCAGAGATAATAGTCTCTGCAACATAATGACATTTTATGGTACAGTAACTTTATTTTCCGAGTCATACTTTATCAGTACATCAGAATGAAATAAAATGGAAACAGGTACAAATAATAATAAAATCATAAAAATGTTAATACGATTAATCTGGTTTCTTATGATTATGACTAGGTATCATCTAGGTGTATTTAAAGAGCATTTCTCTGGAATTTAACTGATATTGACTCCTGGAGCCTAGATAGACTCTACTTATCCAGAATATTCTGTTTTCAGTGTGTGATTCCAGAGTTGAGGATTTTTTCAATGTAATACAAGCAGTCCTGGTGCACACATTACCCAAATGCACTTCACTCAAATCACTGTGTTCCTCCTGATTCAGTCCAAATGGGGCTGGTATAGCACCTCACCTGAAAGTTTTAATCACTTCCTAACCCAGCATCCCACCTGCTCTGCCCTGTGCTTCAATCCGCTTTTTCATACCTTGCATTTTATCCCGAAAACAAGATTAGCCTCGAACAATTCGACAATTCGAGCCGAGGTGACCTCTGATGCTGCGACAGTGTTCACCACCACACAAACAATCTACCTGTGTAGGACCCTGAGGTTCAGCTGTTGGTTCCCTGTTGGCCCGAAACAGTCACTACACTAAATATTAAATTAACGTGTTTTTGAAGCAGCGTGTTCTGCTAATCAGCGAGTAAACTATGATCTTCTGACTGTACAGTACTCACTGGTTATTTATTTCGTTTTTAAAACATCCAAGGGAGGCCTGGAGGGTGTTTTGAGTGAGGCCCCAGGAGGGGCCCCAGGGACAGACCAATTAAATGTGCCTTCACCACAAAATTACTTGGGAAAGGGGCTGGGGACAGAATTACATGTAGATTAAAAACAGTTCAAGTTCATAACAGCATCACATATAGGCGATGCAAATTAGCAGCAAGCAATTTTCAAACTCGATGAACAAAAGAGCCAGATAAAAATAGAGAATGGCAAATAAAAACTCCCACAATAGTTATGAGTTAACTGGTTTTAACCAAGTCAGATTGCTGGCCACCCCCCCCCCCCCATGTTATGCCAGCAATGCATGAACAAGTTCTTGAAGAGGGGGGGTCTTCAGTTTCCCGCTTTAGAAAAGCTGACATAGAGGATTAAGCCCCAATATATGCAAGAGGAAAAAATTTAACTGGCAACTCCAGCAAGTCCAGAATTAAGAAGCACTTACTCCTTATGCGAGGTTCAACTTTGTCTTGCAATGTTCACAACTGAGAAATGAAAAATTTTAATGAAGCCTTAGTTGCCATTTGCACAAATACAGATACATCTGAGTGTGTTTGTTTTCACAATTCCCATCATGCTCTGTTTTTAAGACGCATACATGCACTGAGGTGAGAGTGCAACTGAAGCTGGGATCTGAGCGCAAGGTCAGCCAATTATCTAGCTGCCCAGAAGCAGCTGTTAGAGGTTAAGGGCCTTGCTGAAGGTGCAAAAGAGATGTGACTATTCTTCCAGGGATGAAATCCAAACTGGTAACCTTCTGATCACAAGCACAGAAGCTTAACTGGTTAACGTGTATATATCTCTGGCTAATTCCATCGACTTGTTGATTAAAGGATATCTTGAGTTACTTCGAAGGTGTCTTCTTAGAGGATTTAAACAAAATACCCAAAAACATACCGTTGGAAAGGAGCCCAATTTCTCATTGATAATCCTGAACAAAGTGCTGTCCGATATCTTGTATATAAATAGTTACAGATAGTCCTGCTACAATGCGTGATATCACACTATGTATCTGTTTAACGAGATTCATATATTAGTACCCATGTCCAATACAATGCGGAATCGCATTTATATTTGCACAGTTTTCAGTCTGAAAGAAAAGCATTATGCAAACTACAACGCGATGCACTTTTTAGCAAGAAACACTACTTGCATTGAATCAGAAAAATTTTATTGGAATTCATTGAAAAACAAATAAATTCTTTATTGTTATTCATTGAAATACACATATCCAAGTGAACAATCATGTCCGACTTGAGAAAAGAATCATTCATTGGAACTGGTTCTTTCCGTGAATCGTCTGAACCAGTTTTCAAATCTAAATCTTAAATCTATCCATGCATTGCAGGGATTAAAATCTTAGATTCTAAAAATCGGAAAAAATATTTGGCAAATGATCGTGTTCACTTAAATTTGCCTTTTGTGGACGGTAGCAACGTTGCCTTCAGTGCCCGTCTGCATGCCATAACCCTTCATGCCCGGCTGCACGGTGGACGTGACTCTTGGCAATCGACAAGTTAGCGAGTTGGACAGGTTGGGCTAAAGTTACTAAGCTATTCTCATGAGACTCATGAGACGCATATGAGGTTTATGATATAATTCATCCATGTATTATTATTATTTCATATTGAAAATGCATATAATTGCACTATTGACAACTGCTACTACTGTTTTTCTTATTTAATTTATTTTGTTTGCCATAATTTAAGTTTTGTAGTCACAGTACCCTAACTCATTTTTTCTATTTTCTATTTCTATTTTCACATTTCTATTTTTTCCCACTGGACATGTATGTTTTAGTATGTGGTTTTAGCAAATGTGAGGTTTTTCAGGAACATATTAGTCGTGTTGTAGCAGGACTGACTGTATATCTTTAATGTCTGTATCAGATTATTTGTGGCCAACAGGGGGCGCCAAACTTCAGGGGCCTCACTCACTACTACTTGTTATTCCCTATGTTGCTATGCAATTCTCTTTAGATGAAAGTTTCAGCCTGTTTCCAAACTAGTCACGTTGAGCTGTATTTAAAATGGAGGACAGAAGACACCAATATTGAAAATTGGAAGTGGAAATGGTGAACGGTGACTACTGAGGCTGGAACCTTAAAGGGATAGTGCTCAAACTGGAGTACCTTCTTAAATAACCACAGAACCATCCGGGCTGATCACATTTGTTTGTGTGCTTCAACAAACGTAGTTTTACGCCGAGTCGACGACCACCCACTCCCTTCCCTGAGCCCAAGGTGAACGATTCAAAACAAAGTACCGAGACTGATGTACTTATACTTGAAAGAGGGAAGAGGAAGAATGATGTGGAGAAGAAAAGGCAGAAAGAAACCTGGCATGCTGAATAATATGAGCTAAGGCCATCTGAAGGTGGGAGTGAGAGTTTTTTTCAAACTCTTGAAAGATATTAATTGAAACCAGAGAATTTAACAAAATCCATGCTAAATCTCCCTGTATTCATATCCAGGAATGGTTACCCTCTGTGATACATTCTCACGAGCGTCACCTGGTAAAGGGAAAGAGTCTTACTTATCATGAACATTCAATGTAAGTTCACAGAAGCAATGGATGCAGAGGCGGACATTTCAGGTCCAGAAAGTAAAAATCCAAACCAGGATTTTGTTTCAACCAACCAGTTGAGCATAAAGAGTCACAGCCAGAGAGTACTCAACTGGTTGGTCGGAACAAAATTTCGGTCTGGATTTTTACTTTCCGGACCTTGAATGTCCGCCTCTGAATGGATGTGTCATGCTGCCAAAGGTGTGCTCAGAAGAGAATAAGCTACTAAGCGTCTCATCCATCCATCCATCCATCCATCCATCCATCCACCCACTTATCAAGGACAAGGTCACAGTGAGCTTGGAGCACATCCCAGACAGTCCACATTCTTGCCCCATCCCAGCTCTGAACATGCTTGTACCAGGTGTTCAGTGTTTTTGATTGGCTGGGAGCTGGGAGGAAGCAAAAATGTGAACTGTCTAGGCGTTCCCAAGGACTGAGTTGAGAAACATTGTTCTGCACCAACAGAGGTTATGGAGTGAAGACTCTCGACAGATTGAATTCAGTTTGGATGAGAGCAACAGTCAGCTAAGGTGGTATGGGCGTCTCACAATAATGCCACCTGTTGGGCTCAAGAGGGAGCTGCTTCAGGCACATCCCTGAGGGTGAAGGCCCTTAGGCAGGCTTAAGACATGCCTGAGGGATTATATTCTCCAAAGAAGTCTGTGGTCTTGGAAAGATACATCTACTCCAATCTGCTTGACTTGCTGACACCACATCCTTGACCAGGAGAAGCCTTTTCATAATAGATGGATGGACAGGTAAAAGCATGATCCAGGGAGCAGGTGTTTATACATCAGGCACAATGAGAAGAGGCAGGGAGACAACGGCAGCTATATCTGAGATGTTTACAGTGATGTGCCTCTGTCTGAGTCGTGTGACGAGGAAATCTGCAAAGGAGAAGACAAACAGAATGTTAAAATGTGTCCTAAAGTTCCAGGAAATCATCACGAAGCACACTGGGAAAACCTGACGTATCGCGCACAACCGTTGACCACTTCAGAAGGATAATACTGCTTTAGAGAGAGTTCAGGGATGGACTGCTGAAAAGGAGCTGGCTGGGAGACCTAAATCCCTTCAGTCTGACTGCAGGGTGACTCTAGGGGCTCATAATCCAAGTGCACAGCATCTGCTCAATGCTCGTGACTGTTAGCACTTTTAGTGCTGATTCCAGAACACAAGGCCACATTAAAAAGCTGCCCTGGGACCAGCTTAAGATCAGAGCAAGGGGAGCAGTTTCTTACACAAGAGATAATAGGCAATCCGAAGCTTGTAACTGGGCAAACCCTGCCAATAATTACTATCCTATGAAAAGCCACCACAAGGTTAGCAATGAAAGATACTGTTATCCTGAGAAAGGAATAGCTTGTTATCTTCTGAAGAATGACAGGTTTAATGAGTCATGGATCAAGAAGGCTTTATCCTCAGTTCTACAAAAAGCTAGCGGAGATCTGTGGGTTGACTGCAGCCAACGTTATTCATCTCGGACCAAAATAATGCCATGTTTCCTCGTCAAACTTATTATTGTGCCTAGAGTTTTGTACAGGTAATCAGCTAACACCGTGTGATGTACTGCAGACATTTAATGACCGAGGTGAAAAGTTAATTGTTTTGGCCTAAGAAAAACATACTTCATACAGTATGGTGTGTACTCAACATACTTTTTTTTCATTTGCAATTAATATTCTGATTCACGAGCTAATAAATAAACTGTGGAATATTTTAGTACTTCTCTTCTTTTGGAGTTGATGGAGGGATTTTTATCGCCAGGGCGATGGGGACCCCCTCCAGGAGATGGGGGGGGGGGGGGGGGATGACGCTAAAGATAGAGATAATGTAAGATCTTTGTGTTATGAAGTATGGGTGAAGATATGTGAACAACAGAATGTCCATCCTGGAGTTGTATCAATCCTGCCATCCTGACTTAACTGAAAGAAATATGAAGGATGATAGAAAACTACAATCGTACAACTCGCACAGCTCCGGTCTTCAAATTAATGAATACATAGAAACAATTTGATATTAATACAGGCATGACATCGGCCAACCTTTAACATGCTCTCTGACCACACCCACCCAGAATACACCCATATTAAAAACTCCTGTTGCCAATCTCCTAACTACCCTAAAGAAATAGAGGGGTATATATAAGGGTATTTAAGGGTGAGGTATGGCCTTTCTGCGGTATGGAGATAGATCTTTGTCATTTGTTGTGTTTCTGATTTGACTATTGGTTCCTGGACTGCTGTTTTCTTCAGATCATGATTTGAATTTGTTCTGGAGTTACTTTTTTGGCGCTCGTCTGTCCTCCTTGAGTTCTCCTTATTCCGGCATTAAATCTTCTGCCTCTGTGCTTCAGTCTCGGAATTGAATCAGTAGATATGACTCGCTGGTCTCTCAGTCCCAGTCTGTCGTCACTATACATCGAGGCTAAGAGCACGCCGTGTTTCACGCTCCGAGACGCTAACTGCAGATTCCCTTCCAAATCACCCACTAATAAGTCCATGAAATACTAACTGCCCGCACCTTATAAATCCCCTTGTCGTAAGAGGTCCCTCGTGCTAATTAGTGAAACAAGCAGCATCGGTAAATTAGCTCAGTGGCATGAAAGTCGCTATTATCTGCTTGTTTATTCCAGATACACTGAGCAGCGTTTTGGAAATACTTCCCTGGGGAAACGTATACATCAAGAAGTTTTCATGTTCCTGTCAAAATGTGCTGCTATACCATAGCATGTAACCAGGCTGTGCACACTCAATGAAAATACCTTGAAGGCAGAATGATCAGTTATCATTGGACAAAAATAATCAATATTACCAGAATGGACTCACTATAACCAACATCTCTGTAGTGTAAGTAAAATGTCCTCATTATTTGCAGACTGTCTTACTAGAGGTCCCCAATATAGAACAAGAACGGCCATATTACATCTAAAGTAACTATTGTCTATAATTAGAACCAGAAGATGCTGTCTGTACTAAAATGTTCTGATTATAACCCTAAAGATTCTAGCTACAGCTTCTGGTATTTTGTATGAAGGTTTGAAGATGTTTCCAGAATAGAGGAGCACAGGATCTGATGTTAATCACCTTTATCTACACCTTCAAAGTATGACTTTTGTTACATTCAGGCTTTAGTGCTGATCTTATATAGGAGAATGGTGGATTTGTTTCCGGATGGTAAGGGTGAAGGTTAATTATTACAAAATGGCAATAGGTTTTTCAGTACACAAAGCTACTGACACGACAGATCAAAGTACAATGACGAACGTCACAGCTTGTCTCGAGGTTATTTTTTTGGATTTCGCAAATAAAAATATTGCCGGAAATATTTGGTTGTGCCAATGGCCTTGAGGATTACAATATTAAGATGCCATCAATATTAAAATACTCTAAACAGATTAGCTACAATATGATAGCTTGTTAAGGGCTCTGAATAGGTATATTTATTCCAAACAGCAGGAAGGGAACATATTGAGCTGCCTATTTAGAGGTAATAACATGGTAATTTATGATTGGAATAAAGCTTTTACTGGTGTCTGCTGTCTTCATTAGCATTTCGGAGGCTGGCAAATGAAGTGAACGTGAATGTGAGAATGGAAAACCGTTACAAGAGAAGTTCACTAACCCACCACAAACCCCCCCATCAAATTTATCACATTCCCCTGCCTGCAGAGGGGGCAGAGGTGAAGTGCGCGGGGTTAGCATGTTGAACACGGTGCCACAGATGCGTGGGCGTGACCGACAGCCACTAATCCGTCACGGATCAGCGCAGTCACATCCACACCTCTGAACTAAGCCTGTCTGTGCCATTCAGAAGATCCCAATTTATCCTGCACACAGGGATGCATATAGGGGTGGGGCCACAGGGGCACTGGCTCAAGCTGAACACTGACTGGTCCCTCCTTCTTATGCACATTGACAGAAACTGCCCCCCTCCCTGATGTAAGATTTTGTAGAGAAATTAAGGTGCAGAGGAATGCATCTGGAAATCTCACTGAACTTCTAACCTGATATCAAAACCAAAATCTGTGAGATATATTTTGGAGTGAAGTGGCAGTTCCTAGGGAACTAGGTAGGGGACACCCTGAATGAGATTCCATTCCATCGCTACCTATTAATTAATCTGCTGTTAATCACTTTTATCTACACCTTCAAAGTCCTTACTTACCAAATGAGGCGAACCCCTCGTTCTATCGCCTGTTTGACTAAGCGATTGATCGGGTCACCATTTTGTTTCTTCTTTAAATCCCGACCACTTTCTCCACAGGGAGCCGTTCTGAGGATCGTTCTCCCTTCATCCCATCGCCCACGATCATGGCACGCGGGGGCGGTTAGAGAGGTGTGGATGCAACAAGCTTTGGCTCAATGGAGGCGAGACTTTAAAGGGGAGAGGACGAGCGATTATAAACAACCCCGGGTCAGACTCAGTCTCCAGGCTCAGAATCTTGGTCACTAAGGCTGTGGATCCCTTGGCCCAGTCATGCGTTCTTTGGATCTTGCTGTTATGGCATAATTGTTACGGATAACGCTCTTCTTCTGGACCTAGATCCCCTCACTGGCAACCCGTCCAGGGCGTCCCTTGCTCTGAGCTTCCTGGGATAGACTCCAGGCTCATTGGGACCCTTTACTAGAAAACCCAGTATGTGTGGCTCATTGGGTTATGATACTGCATTTGTGATCAGATTATTGTTGGTTCAAATCCCAGAATAACTTTGTTGTCTGGTCCCTGAGCGAGGCCCTTAACCCCGATTGCTCTAAGTCTGACCCTTTAGGTTCAATCCCAATGTTTTTTTCTTGGCTGAATGATGTTTTTTGTAGGGTGGGGTTGCAAGGGGGCCAGTGTTAATGCCCATACAGATCGACGGCCCATCTCCTTTTCCATGGGAATCACTTGACACGCCATTGCTTCTTCAAAGCATATCAATTATGCAAATGAGACCTCCCTCTGTATTTGTGACTGAAATCGAATAACGTGGGAGGTGGAAACCACCAGGGACAGATGCGCAAATAATTGTTTCTTGGGGGCAGCAGGGTACATGAGAATGGAAGCCATTAAACAGGCAAGGGAGAAGGCATCTGCGGCAGTGTCCATATGAGCCCCACTGGGAGTCTCTGAGTGCACGTATGGTGGCAGCTGTTCCACCTGATCTGGTCGCCGGCTACCTGCTTCCCCGTGGCCCTTTTCTGACATCTTTACCCGACTAACTGGTATCAATGCAATTTATTAGCACACCAGGCCACCAGTTTCCAAAATGTTAGATGCAGATGGGGTGGCATGATGTTGCAGTGGTTAATGCTGCTTCTTTACAGCAAGAAGGTCCCGGGTTGGGTCCCGGGTTGGGTGTAGGACCTTTCTGTGTGGAGTTCACACGCTCTCCCTGTGTTCGTGTGGGTTTCCGCCAGGGGCTCCCGTTTCCACCCACAGTCCAAAAGTGGGCACGGTAGGTTAATTGGTGACTCTACGTTGGGCCAGTGAGCGTGTGCACCCAGCAGTGTGTTGGCGACTGCCCAGTGTTCTCAGGAGGGCTCCGGTCCCCCCCCCCCATGACCCCAGTTGGGATTAAGTGGATACGGTGATGGATGGATGGAAGCTCATTAATATTCATAAGGGAAGCACTTCACTGAGCAATCAGGTAGCACTTCCTTTACGAATATTAACAAGCTATCTCCTGACAATATACTTACAAGCCAATCAGATAATATCATTAATATCAATATGAATATTAATGAACCCCCCCAGCCAACTTAAGTTCCAGAAATTTTCCATCAGGCCAGATTTCTGACACGTGGCAGTATTTTTATATCCTCAAATTTATGTGAAACTGTGTTCCTTCTGCATTTGAGGCTGTTCACAGACAGGATGTCATTTTTGATGAAAACTGCGTCACCCACGCCTAAATTCACTGGGTTGGTTAAAATAAGCATCTGGATTTTCTCTTATTTATTCTGCAGAGAAAAAAAGAGCGCCAGCACGAGGACGTATTCTGTAAGTGCAGAGAGTGACTTTTAGTATTGCTTCCCATGTGTGATCCTGTGGTATTAATCTGGAAGTAAAAACCCACTGTGATGCACATTACAAGTTAACATGCATAAATAATATCCATATTCATAATTGTCATTATGTCCACGACCCCGACCGGGATTAATGACTATTAGATGGATGTGTGACATCATTATGTAATAATATTCAAAAATGATGCTCATTTGTAGCTATGGATTGAGTACCACAAATATTCTTTGACTCTGGATAAGGATCTTATGAATAAGAAAGTGGGGGAAAAAAGAGAGAAAGAGAAAGAGAAAGTGGGAGAGTGACGGGCCGGTGAGTCACTGCGGGATCCCACTGTTTGAGCTGTCAGTTTAGCGTGACGTCTCCGTTACACGCCACAGCGGATGTGCCAGGGACAGCAGTACTGCTAAGGTTGTGCCTACTGGGTCAGGCGCTGTGACAAGACTGTCCCCTTGGGCGCCCGGAGGGTTGGTGGTCCTCCGTCGAATTTAGCTCCCATTATGTGTGGAAACTTGCAGTGGGGATTGGTCCACGCAGGTCATGAGACTCAGGCAGATCTTAATAAGTATTGGATGGCCTGTGCCGTGCTTGCAGAACAATTACACCTCCTATTTGCATGTTAGAAATGAGTCCGGAGACTACAATGTGGCTAGTCAGATAACATCATGCAAATGACATGCAAATCTATTCATCAGTTGTCTGTCAGACGATTGCCTTTTGTGGTGTCAAAGGTGGGGGGGGGGAGTGGATATTGTGTCCAGGAGCTATTTGTGCTTAACCAATCAGTCATGCCTGACAGTATGATGAAATTGTGCCTCATTCAACATGTATGAGCCTTCTGTGGAGCTCATAATCTATGCAGTCAGGCCCCTGGGGACCAATAGGATGAGCAGATTTTTTCTTGCCATTCATCATAGGCGGAGTCTAACTCAGTGCAGTGGGATCTGTCCAATCAGGATAGGCAGTGAGAGAATAGCACTCTGCTGAAAAATTGCACACTGGGCCCTAAGACTCCAAATGAATATGACTTTTTTGCTTTTTCCTCAGACTAGGATCCAAATTTAAGGAACACGATGGTCACCAGCTCCGAGGTATAGGAGTTACTCACAACCATATGTTCCACAATGATTCACTGAGCTCCACTTCCTTTCCCTCCTGCCACGCCCCTCTCCTGACCGTCGCACCACAGAATCCGCTCAGCTGGCTTCAGATCCCCCACAATACCATCACTTTCTCGTTCCGCTTTCACAGCCGGCCTGCCCCCCCCTCCCCTGAGAAGCGCCGAGTGACTAAAGCATCCTGGACAAACTGCAAACAAATCGATAGAGGGCTGAAAAACACTTAGGCGGATAAAAAACAACAAGCCGATGCCCTGCGCCAGCAAAGTTCCATGCCATAGAGGATTGTTCAGCGTTAAAATTAGCCTGACAGTAAGTGAGCATCATTGCACTCATCAACGCAGGAGAGGGGCAGGTCAAGGGGTGGGGTCATAGAAGTTCTGACTGAAAGCTAATTGGTCCTCTTCCCTGTCAATCAGCCATTCAAAACATGGGTTCAGAATCACCCATTCAAAACTCATTGGCTAATGACAAGGTTGGCTCCTCTGTCTGTGGGACAGACTTTTAAAAATAGAGAGCGCTCCTCGATTCACTCCTGGTAATGGATTCCTTTGAGAGCATCCCGCCTTCAAAACCTCAGAGCCTGGAACCCGCCAGATGGCAGGAACCGCGGTTGGATCCTGCAGCAGGCATGCTGGGTAATGCCGGAGACTGTAGCGGGCTGAGCGTGACTTGCGTCGCTCCTACTGCCCCATCAGACGGTGATCCAGCACGACGCCAGTGATCAGTCAATTGCTGCCTTCCCTGTGCTAATGAGGGGGCCCCCCTACGTGGTCATAACAAGCCTAACATTGGCACTGTCATTAGCCTAGTGACGGCCATATTTATGCAAGTAAGAAACCTACAGATAAGTGTTTATGTATTTGTGGACCGTCACATGCAGAATCTGCAAAACGTCAACAGACATCGGACGGAGGCCAGCACGGGAGAATCACAGTGGGTTGGCGGAAAACTTGTAGAGGAGCGGAAGAGGTGGGAGGCAGAGTGGAGGATCGAAGAGACTGGCTGTGCAGGAGAGGTCCAGCGGGGTGGTAGAGACATGGCAGGGGCTGACGGACGAGATGCTCAGCAGAGGGTAGCTGGGCTCGACTGGAGAGGGCGCCTCTGTGACAACGTGAGGTGATTCATGACAAATCCTAAAAGAAGAATGTGTTCTCCTCCATTTCCGTACTTCACCTTTCTTTTGTGTAGGATTCGTTGCATAGTTTAGAGAGAAAACAACAAGTGCCATTTGATATGGAAATAAAGGTTGTTTTGACTTGACGGAAGTGACTCACTCAGATTGATATCCAAATGCTTTCCCCCATAAAATTAAACTGAATAGCTTTGGCTCAACAAATATGATGCCAATCGCCATAAAACTCTTTCAATATCCACTCCGACATCTCCCAGTCCAAGTACACTAAATACTCACTTTACCGTCAGCGTTTAATGAATCTTATCGCTTCTGACGATGTCGGGAAAAGAGTGATCCCAATATCCTGCATTCAGTGTTCTTGAGTAATCAGCTTTGGGGGGAGGGGGGGGGGGGATATTGCAGGATCC
>JAABNX020000104.1:579383-609041 GCA_015163995.2 Mormyrus lacerda | reverse complement strand
CCGGAGGAAACCCCACGACGACACGGGGAGAACATGCAAACTCCACACACATGTAACCCAGGCAGAGACTTGAACCCAGGCCCCAGAGGTGTGAGGCAACAGTGCTAGCCACTGCACCACCATGCCACCCTTATTCTTACATCTACATATTTATTATTTGCTCCCTTGCACTCTCAATTCTATTTCTCAATTTTACTTTTATTTTACTTTTATTCTATTTGTTTCTTTTGTACTTCTGTTATGTTTAATTGTACAATTATGCACCACCTGCACCAAAACAAATTCCTTGCACATTATGTACTTGACAAATAAAAGTATCTTGAGTCTGATTCCGATCAGTATTCTGTTTATTGTCACATCAAACCACAAATATCAGCAGAAACAGGAAAACATGGTCAGATTTTCATCCTGAAACAGCTCGGGAATGAATATAAAAAGGGTGAAATGCAATCCCCCCCAGCCCAGTCAGCGGAGTGACCTGTGGACAGACAGGATGGAGTAACACCTTGTCATCCGTCACTTCGGCTCAGGGTCCCCGACTCACAGAAACCGGCTGCCTGCTCTCCCACAGTTCGGCTGAAATGTCACAGCCCCCCTTCCTAGACAAATGTGGCATATTTCAGCATGATGAAGACTCCATGGGTCTCACACTACCCACCCTTCCCTAGTCACCTGGTGTTTTGTGACAAATCCGTCTCCATCCCTGTCTGAGAGGACAGCACGGTCCACCCATGTGATCCCGGAAGGGCGGGGTTTCCTATTTTTTAGATGCTGTTCATTTGCTGGCCACTCCCCACTTCTCCTTATTGGACACTAGAGTGGGTGGAGCTAAATGGGGTTGGTGCCTCTTACACATGGTGACAGAAGGCAGCTTAAATAGAGACGGCCGCGCGGCGACGTCATCAAGCCGGGATGATGTTTTCATGAAAACGATGAGGCGACAGTGACGTTTAGAAGTCAGGACAAGTGAGGGGACATACCCGATCATCCAGCCGTCCCTGATAAGAGGCGTGGCTACGGGAGGGCACCGCTGCGGTGTCAAAAGCTGCCCACCAGGGGCCGCCACTCTCCCAATACCTCTGACACAAATCGAACACCGGTGCCCACCCAACACACCCAAATGCCCACCCCAGGATGGCATCCTGGTAACGTCACTCTCCCCAGTTACTGGAAACACAAAACTCACTCCAGCTTGTGTCTCAGCCCAGACTGCACACCCAGATGCCGATGCCTGATCCCAGTTCCAATTCAGTTCAAAGCTTTATTGTCATGTGCACAGAGCATAATGTACTCAAAACAATGAGCCTCTTCTTTTGCATACCATCCTCACAGACTACAAAATGGGAGGATGGAAGGTTCCCAACAGTATAGTTCAATAGCAACAATCATTAGAACATAAGAACTTGAGGAGTTTACAAACGAGAGGAGGCCATTCGGACCATCAAGCAAGCTTGGTAAGATTCAGCTAATAGCTTAGAGTTGTTAAAATCTTATCTAGGTCTTAATGGAACCCAAGATTTTAGCTTGCAATAAACTAACAGGAAGACTGTCCAATACTCTAACTACAGGCTGTGTAAATAAGTGCTTTCTCAAATCCAGTTTAAAATGCTCTCCCCCTAATTTCGACCTATGGCCACAAGTCCATATGTTTGAACTAATATGGAAGTAACTATTTGGTTCAACAGCATCCAGATCTGTTAGAGTCTTATATACCTGAATCGTGTCCCCTCTTAGTCTCCTTTGCTTGGGGCTGAACAGATTCAGCTTTGTTATCTCTCTTCCTAAGAAGTTCCTCTAAGACCAGGAATCATTCTTGTAACCCTACATTGAACCCTTTATAAGGCAGCAATGTCTTTTTTAAGGTATGGTGACCAAACCTGCACACAATATTCTAGGTGTGATCTTACCAAGGAATTTTATAATCTTAGCATCACTTCCCTTGACTTAAACTCCACACACCTTGAGATGTAACCCAGTCCTATTGACCTTTTTAACTGCTTCCCCACACTGGTGAGACTGGGACATGGAAGCATTAACATACACACCAAGGTCTTTCTCATAATCAACTTCCTTTATTTCAGTAGAATATTTGTACTTCATATTTCTACTCCCTGCATGGATTACCTTACATTTGTCTACTTTGAATTTCATCTGTCAGGTATCGGCCCAGTCGCTAAATAAATCAAGATCCTGCTGAGCCTCTGAGCTAGTTCAGTATCTGCTACACCACCCACCTTGGTGTCGTCTGCAATTTTAACTAATTTACTATATATATTTGTGTCAATATCATTTATGTAAATTAGAAAAATAGTGGTCTTAAAATTGAACCCTGGGGTACCCCATGAATGCAGGCCCACTGAGACACCATGCCTCTAATAACTACTCGCTGCTTCCGTTCTGTTAATGAGTTTTCAAATCGGGCTGTTACAGTTCCTAAAATCCCTGTTGCTTTGAGCTTAAGCAGGAGCCGTTTGTGGGGGACAACATCAAAGGCCTTCTGGAAATCTAAGTAATTCAGATCATAGGCCTTTTTGTGATCAATTTCACTTGAAGCTTCCTCAAACAACTCAAGTAGATTTGTTAAATAGGATCTACCTTTGCTAAATCCATGTTAGCTAAATGTCATTTAAATACAGGTAATATACCATTTTTTGCTTGGGTTATTGTTTCCATTGCTTTTCCAGTTATGCAAGTTAAACTGATTGGCCTATAGTTTGCTGCATTACTTCAGTCTCCTTTTTTGAATACGGGTGTTATATTAGCATGCTTCCAATCAGAAGGTACCACACCAACCGATAAGGATTTTTGAAATAGTAAAGTTAAAGGTAAGATGTCATCAGGGCCCTGCAATTTATTTTGAGCTTAGCTTATACCAGTCAAAAGTTTGGACACGCCAAACCCCCTAGAATGGAGAGTTATAGTGATGCATCACATGACCTGGCCACCTGACCTGAACACAGTAGCATAGTGTAAATAAACCTCTCTATGGGTAGGTATGTCCGAACGTTTGACTGGTACTGTATATTAAAAATACAGTAAATAAGTACAATAAATAAGATAAACAAATAGTAGCATGGTGACAATGAACAGCGATATAAAGTGCCGTAATGAGAGTACAGTCAAAGTGACTGTAGTTGTTGAGATTCAGGACAGCCAAAGTGCCAGTGCGAAATCAACAAGGAAATTAACATCATTCATGTTGCGATTAACGACTGTCCAGCAGTCTTGCGACTATAGGATGAAAACCGGCTCCAGCTATTGCCGTCCTCCGCAAGTCCCAGCCTCCTGTTTTTCGTTTTCAAATAAAGTCCCTCTTCCATGCTTTTTGAGTCACAGGGTTTGCTTTCCGGGAGTCTCCGTGTACCTCTAACTAGCTGTCAGTCCCCGGGTCACCAGGCTCATGGGAAGATTATCAGCACGTCGGT
Source organism: Mormyrus lacerda (assembly GCA_015163995.2). Lineage (NCBI taxonomy): Eukaryota > Metazoa > Chordata > Actinopteri > Osteoglossiformes > Mormyridae > Mormyrus > Mormyrus lacerda. The sequence goes on along the minus strand of JAABNX020000104.1, from coordinate 605,616 downwards.
TAAGCAGCATTCCTAACAGCTGTTTTTTTTAATCAGTCCTACTGAGCACTGGACACATACAGTAAGTGCCCACTTTATTAGGTACAGCTAATAAAGTGGCAGTGGTAGTTTAAGGGTTAGGGTAATACACTTGTAGTTGGAAGATTGCGAGTTCGAGTCCCTGACCGGCAAGGCACCCCTGAGGTACCCTACTGCTCCCCAGGGGCTGAATTAGCTGCCCCCTGCTATGTCACATTTTCACATATGGGTTAAATGCAGAGAACACATTTTGTTGTACTGCTGTGATGTGTCAACACTGACAATTAATCACTAAATTCTGTGTAGCACCGGGTTGGACCATCTTTTTTCTCCAGGACCAATTAAATGGTCGAATAGATCTGTGTTCCAAAAGCCTTTCTACATACCATTATTGTACTGAGCTGTTGTTTTTCACATTTTTGTGACCTTCATGGTAGTTTGAATGAATCTGGCCGTCCTCCTCTGACCCCTCTCATTACCAAGGTGTTTTCACCTACAGAAATGACCCTGGCTAGATTCTCCATCAACTCGGGACATTATAGTGTGTGAAAATCCCAGGAGGGCAGTCTGTTTCTGTGGGGCTGGAAGCACCACATCTGGCACCAGCAATTACAACATGTTCAGAATTACTTACATTAGACATTCTAAAACTAACCAATCAGCAACTGAATATCCTGACCCTGTCTGTGTGCTATATGTATTCAGACACGTGATTGGTTATTTGGAGGAGCAGACCATTTGCCTTAAGAAGCAGGGGTGCCTAATAAAATGCCCCCGGAGTGTATATTATTATATATCTCCTGCTAAGTCGTCCATCTGCTGATACATAATCATGATAAAGATGATGATAAATTAGTTGTCACCCTATAGCTCAATTACATTAGATAAAAAAAACCTCCAGCACTGACTGAAATAGGTGGGTATTATGCAGGAATGATTTCAGAAGGAGCTTTATAGAACACAATATTTACACAATACACACACTCTGTTGATTTAATTTCCTGTTCCTGATTTCCAGGAATGCATAATTTCCTTCCCTCAGCAAAAAGGCAATATAAACCTTAATTGTTTCTACTTAATACACGAGAATCGCTTATCATCTATCACTCGAGTGCCGCTCAGTGTTTTTGCTTGTGTATTGAAGCCATGCCAGATGAAGCCTCATTACACACAGGGTAATTAAACTGGAAAAGTCATTAAAAGTCCTGCCAGTGCAGAGGAGGAAAGGCATACAAGTGTTATTTATGTTTGGAAGACATTTGTGTGTTTTGGGTGGTGTGCTGACTCCATGAGGACCAATGAAACCACCAGAGAAGTGGGTTCAATGTCCCAAGCTGCTGGGGATTCTTCCAGGTTCCCTATCACCTTCTCACAGTCTAACATCGTGCAGTTCTGTGGACTGGGGTCTCTCGTGGCCCGTAGTGTGGATGGACTATTGAAAAGCCACATTATATACAGGAGCTACTTGTGATTTAGTCGCATTTCAAGATTCGAGATTTTTTATTGGCTACGTAAAACAGGTGCACTGGAATGCTTATTCGCACAGACTGAAGACAAAATAACACAGGCAGCACAAGAAATACAAGCAGTGCGAAACAATACAAGACGGTACAAAACAATAGAAGATAGTGAAAAACAATCCAAGACCGTGCAAAAGCAATATGAAACTGTGCAAAACACAAGAAGACAGTGCAAATCAATACAACTCAGTGCAAATCAAGACAGGCATTGCAAAACTATACAAGATGCTGCAGAACAATACAGGCAGTGCAAAGCAATACAAGACCATGCAAAACAATGCAAGACAGTGCAAAGCAATACAAGACAGTGCAAAAGAACAGACAATGTAAAACAATATGGACAGAGCGAAACAATGCAGGTAGGGTAAAACAGAGATGGTGCATAACAATAATAGAGACCACAAAACAATATAGTGCAAAAAAAACATTACAAAACTGTACCAGACTGGATGATATGTGGACAGCGGCTGATAAAACGCAGTAGCAGATCTATAAAATGTGTGTGCCATGGATATGCTTTGCCTGGCCACAGAGTACATTGCACAGGGTTAACAGATGAACAGCTGGCTTGTGTTCACTTCCCTATTCCAGCTATGGCATGTGTGTCAGGCACCATGCGCCCTGAACTGAGTGAGTTCCCGCTGTTCTGAACATGTCGTACACCCTCCATCTTCCTCCTCTAATCCCACCTTTTCCAAGAAGCCACATCTGCCGGGCTGAGAGGCCAGGGGACGGAATACCTTGCAGTCCTGACATCAGTTTGGTGATTTAAGCAGTGCTGCCCTCTGTTGGCCGGGACTCAGTTGAGGCCATACAAATGTAATCAAAACTAATTCACACTTCCTGTTGGCAAAAGTAGGTATGTTTTCCTGTATCACACGGATACTTCCACTCCTATCTCCTTTCTCTTTCTGTATAAACCCCCCAACCTGACCCACCCCACCCCCCCACTACAGTTTGGGTTCTGCAAAAGAAAAACTTTGGCCGGAATAGATGCCAATTATTTCTCGCGTTATTAAATCCGCTGGGGGAATGAATTGCATGCGGATCGTCGAAATTCCATTACGATCAACATTCGGGTGGTAATCATGAGATATGACTGAATGGGAACCCCCCCCCCCCCGCCCCGAAACGAGCCTGGGATCTCTCAGTGACATCCTCATAGATAACGAGGTTATCCAAACTCGGTGCCATTCAAAAGGACAGCGGATTCATTCAGCAAACCTTATTGTTAAATTTGAGAGGAATACAATTGGCTGGATTGATGGTTCCAGGATTCCGGAGCAATTTAATGGTTACAGTTCACATCCTCCCCCAGTACCAGAACCTCAAGGCCTCTCTTTCTGTTTCTAATCTGCAATGATATGGCCTTATTGTCTATGCAGCTTAAACATCCTAGTGCTATATCTCGCAACCTTACAGCAACACATGCATGCATCCACAAAGAAAGAAAGAAAGAAAGAAAGAAAGAAAGAAAAAAGAAACAGAAAAGTAATACAAAGTGGACAAAGTGTGCAGCATGTTATCTCTCCTCAATGTTCCATTTCAGGCCTGTCTGGTCTGGTAGTCAGACTCCTCCTGCAAAGCTCTGTTTAAGCCCCTCCTTTTTTAGTCATGTGTTTGTCTGCTGCCCCGCCCACCAGATCACACCCCTTTCTCTATTACGTGAAGGAGTATCAGGATATGGGGAGCCCATTATCATCACCAGGAGGTACGAGCTCTTCTTCCCTGCAGTTTCACATCACCGTGACCTGGGGGGGGGGGGGTACTGTTCATTTCTAAATCTTTTTCTTCGCACCTCTGCAGGCGACAGATGAGTAAAGCTCCCCAAAATCCCACTCCCCAAATGTTTTGCCGCCACCAGAGGCCTCGTCTCTCACTCGGTTCGCCGATGGGGACCTGCATAGTTAGCATGGTATGCTGCGGCCAAACAGGTCATCGGGGGGTCAGGCGCAGCAGAAAGTGAGCGAGGGCGGCAGGGGGATCAAGTCGGATAAGTCCCGAGGGGGTGGGGGGGTGCATCATCCAACAAAGCTGTAACTGGCCGAAACAAAAACCTGTTGTAAAGAGGCAATGACTCAGTGTGATCCTGCTTCCAGGAAGATTAATTTACACCCTCTGACTCCTGGCTGACCCCTAGGTATATTCATTTATTTACCTGTCTGGGGCCCTCAACCTAGACCCAACACTGTGCTGACTACCCGTTCATCACATTTAACTCCGTCCTTACTGCCATGTGCCCCAGTCTTTTTGCCATCAATCTTCAAAGTTCTAAGTCTGATGTGATGTTAATATAACTTTAACACAACGCCACAGAGCTAACATGCCCATCCATTGACGTCCATGAATCTGTGTGCCATTCGAAGCTCGATCTGTCACTGTCATCGGGATTCGCCGTGACACTTCATATATCAAAACTGGCATGACAGAGCAGCTCTCCTCTATCTGTCCACAGCCCGCTACATAAAGCTGTGGACTTCATAACTGTAAACCAAGCGACAATTTACAACCTCTGGTACAGGGGACACACATGGGATTCCAATTTCCACCTTCTCTACACCACCTGAGCCAAGATTTTTGGTTCCAGAACCACCGCAACGAGTGAGGGACCAATTATAATTGATCCTTACCTCTTCATCTCAGCCAGCAACTTTCTCACTAGGATTTTTCCTAGTGATGTCACACATCATTCAGGATGGTATGTGTCTGTTCCCGTTGAATGTTGGGTTTTCAATCAGTAGATCCTGTGTGGTCTTGGTGTTTCTTTTTAGCCTACTCTTCCACATGGCTAATATCTGTTAGCTTTATCCATTATGTGGCCAGCATCAGCAGGGTAGGGGCTGGTTTATATACCGGGCATTTGCTATCAGAAGAGTCCTGTTTGCATCACCCACATTTCGCTGTTTTCCCATGTAGTTGTGGCTTGGCTAACATGTGTTAGCCTGTTAGCTGCCATGGTTTATATTCCAGGCATTTTCTAGCAGAAGAGTCCTACTGGGGCAACTCGCCGTTCTGGGATTACATTGCGGCCGTGGTGGAACTATACCTGGTCCTCTCTTTGCAGGCTGATGACTCCACAATATGGCTCCAACATGACTTCCTTCCTGGAATGACCTCCCCCATCAGGTCACCAGAGGGAATTTCTATCTTGTTGGTAGAAATTTCACAGCAAAACCCCAGTAGGATTGGCAGTAGGATTGGCAGTAGGATTGTGTCCAGGAGGCCCGTTTCACTCCTTATCCTTAGTATCTCCAGGATGTTGCTGAGCAGGTGCTTTCATCCAGAGATTTAAATAGCTAGCTGCTCTTCCCATTCATGCAGCCAATTTACCGAACCAATTACGGTTAAACACATTGCTTAGGGGTACAACATGGCCCTCTTGGGACTTCATCATGCCTGTCCAACTTGGTACTGCACAACCCATTACTGCATGTCCAATCCTTTTAAAGCAACATTATGACACTCTGAATGCACAAATTAGTATTATATTGATATTATCATTTGATATTAAGATTCAGTTCTTATGGGTTCCGTATCACTGTTCCCCATTGGCCCAGACTGAGAACCATAGGCAGTTCTAAACCCTATGTAGGGGGGGCTTCAGAAAACCTATTTTTTGTCTTAGCCCCTCTAAAAAAATCATTATTCTAAACCCATTTAGCAATTTCATCCCGTATTTCTTCAGGGGTGAATCCCCCCTAAGAGTGAAATTATAGAATCTCCCTTGCAGAGAGCTGTGTTTCCCACCACTGTACATGATTCCATCTTTCTGCTTCTCTGCTCTGCTAGCTGTCGTCTTTGGAGGCCTCGATTTGGATCAGCATTGTCAGATGAGTGGACGTCTCTGTGCACCCTCCAGGAGAGAAATGGCAGTTCCCTCAGAGGTTTGAGATGATGGCATCGTCATAAAGCCATTTCTTTGACTTTTTAATATTTATTCCATGTTGTTATATTTTAGCCATGTTTTCTGGTTCAGCCATTTCTTTTATTTAATATCTATTCCAAATTTGAGCAATATATAGGATAAAGTGGGTTGGAAAATGAATGAATGAATGAATGAATGAATGTCTGCTGTAATATTTTGTGAATGTCTTTGTTTTATTTTGTACTGTCTATTCCTGTTACCTGTTACTGACTGGATGATGCGTAGAAGAATTCCTGTGTTCTGGTGTACAAAAGGCAAATAAAGGGTCTTGAATCTTGCAGGTTAAGGGCACTTAACCTATGTTATCACTGGAAGGATCAAAATTGAGCTTGGGATGTGCAGATGTGAGAGTTTGATGGGCCATTCTTTGAAAACATGCAACAATCACAATTTACATTTTAATATTCTGTTTAATAATCCCGTGTTACAATTCCAATTATCATTTCCTGGGGGAAATGAAAACTCTTTCCTTCATTTCCATCATCAAGGTCAACAAACATTGCGGAGCTGAGGCTGGTGTTTGTTCTACCTGTAGTCTGACCGGCGCTGACCACAGGTTGGAAGATGGAGGGATGGGATGTTTCCCTTTTTGAAATGTTGTTGGTTTGGGTATCATCCTGTGCCCCCCCCCCCGCACAGACATGGTGGAGGGAGACCCAGACACAGAGTACCATTGGCTGGGAGTAACTGTTACAGTTGACGCATTTCACAGCATCGGGCAATTAGTATGAAATATTAAAATATCACCAACATCCTACCACAGGGCACAAATATGCAGTGAAGGTGATTTATAGATTTATAAATATTCTGCCAGTATTTAGATTAAAGCACCAGCCACAAAACGGAAGAGCGGATCAAAGGGTTGAAATTAACCTCTCAGTAAAACTAAATATCAAGAAGCCTTTTTCAAATTTTGCAGTTGGAAATAGGAGGATAAATGGAAAAAGGGGGTGCATAATGAGAGTTATGTGTTGGCGGTGTCGTAAATATACGAAAGGAGGTAACTATGGAAACGCATATTCCTGGTCTAAACTGAAAACGGTCTAATGTTTAAAGTTCACTAGGTTATCACAAGAAGCTGACAGGGAACACGTGTCTCGGTCACAGGTGGTTTTCAGGTGATTGCTTGCTTTTCTATCAGGAGATCCTGTTGCACGCTAAAAGCTGTTGCTCTTGATGTTTCTTTTCACTCTGTTTTCCTATGTAGCTATGGCTAGGCTAATAGCTTGTTAGCTTTAGCCATTGTGCGGCCACTTGTAGCAGCAAAGTCTCGGTATAGGGGCTGGTTTATATTCCTAACACCGGGCAGCACAAGAATCCTTTCTGGACCAACCACAATTTACTCTACTTTTCCATGTAGCTATGGCTAGGCTAATATCTCTTAGCCTGTTAGCTTTAACTGTCACGTGGCTAGCAGCAGCGTCAAGTCTCAGATTAGAGGCTGGTTCATATATCAGAGACCTGGTATCAGAAGAATCCTGCCTAGAACACTAAATGGTTTTAGGGGATTACATCTCACTGCAGTCTACTCCACTTAGAGCTCAGTTTCCATATGGACGTTTAGCTCTTCAAAATGCTATCAGAACAATACAGAAGTGAAAGGAGGCAGGAACACTTAGAAACAGGAGAGCCACGTAGACCCCATGACGCACATTGTGACTCGTGTAAGATGGGTTGACCTCCTACTGTGGGGTGAACTTAGGTGAGTGAAATAGGTGAAAAAATACTTGGGTTCCTCTTGCTGGCCCAACCCCACTCATGTCTGGATAAGCTGGATCCTATTACCCTTCCCCATAGGCTCAAAGTTTCCCCTGTGTTCTCTATCAGGTTCCCCCTTTGTTCCCCATTTATTCCCCCATATAAAGGTATCATTTCTACCACCTATCCCCAGGTCACGTGACATCCTTACTGGGGTAGAACCTCACAGCTTCTTGACAGATAATTTCAGGTGATCACACACACACATCCATAAGAGATGTTTTAGACATTTTCTGGCAACCTTCGATGAATCCCGAAGTCCTTAATATCTGATTATTGTCCAGTTCATCCACAAATCCGGGTATGTTTCGAATCAGAACAAATCATTTTATTACATTGCTTTACAGCTGAGTGCAACATGAACGCCTAACTTAAACATAATATGTGGATCATCACTTTGCTGACTTTGAAGATTCTGAACTCAGTTACAACTATAATAATCATATTTGTCAAGATGCTGTTGGAATTCGGATCCCGACTACCGACTGAGTAAGAAGACCTAAAGATTTATATAAACAGCTGGTGTGAGGTGCTGTTATTTACATTTATCATTTATTAATGGGGCAGTGTGTGTTTGTGATCAGAATGTCGCTGGTTTGAGCCCAGCCTCAGCAGAATAGTCATGTCTGTTGGCCCTTGAGCAAGGCCCTAACCTCCCAGCTCTAAGGGGAACAACAGAGGGAGTCTGCCCATCGCTGCCAAGCTTGCTGTCACCTAGTATGTGTCTGTGTGTCATGGAGAGCAAGAGAGGGCGGGAGAAAACAGATCTTCCCCACAGGGATCAATAAAGTGTGATCATTTCATCTTATTATGTAGCAGCATTATTTAGATAGATAGATAGATAGATAGATAGATAGATGATAGATAGATAGATAGATAGATAGATAGATAGATAGATAGATAGATAGATGTGTGTTTCTTTCTTGTTTGTTTTCAGTGTTTGTTTCTTGGTTTCACAAAAAGGGTAAGCAATTTAAATAGTTTTAGGAATATATCACTGATCTTATACAACGAACAATATGATTTTATTTTACAATATTTGCGAAGAACTATACTGTACACAGTATACTGTGTGTACTGTGTGTAGAAACTCATACAGGAATGTAAATGATACCATATCAAGCTAGACTAATTTACACTCTCCAAGTCCTCCAGCAGGGCACCTGGGTACACTCATCTGGTGCCCTTAACCTGAAATCAACATGGTTCTGGCTACCCGTCCAGTACATTTAACTCTGTCTTCACTGCTATGAGCCTAGTACTGCTTTACCAGACTTACCTTCAGTGAAAAAAACAGAAATTTATCAAGATAAAAAATGTTTGCTAATGTTTTTGTTGGGGGTGGGCATCTACCTGAGTGTGTTGTAATGCTCCCATAGGTGCTGAGACACGCACGTGCGACACCGTACTCTTACAGTTAAGAGAACAAACGTTGTGAACATTCCGGTATTTACCGGCATAGCTGTTCCGGAATCGTCTCATTCATTTTAAATGAAGTTTGCAGTAATTGCAGTTTAGGCTCTGAAACGGCAGGGATACAGTAATGAGTATTTAAGAAATGCGATGGAAATCAGCACAGATAAAAACAGCGGACAGTTTGTCTTTCGTTTATTTTTTTCCAGCTTGAGAGTATCTCAGTGGGCAGCACTGTTATTTCGCATCGCCAGGGCTGGGCAGCCGAATGCCGCCCCCGCTCTGTACGTGTGGGCTTTGCATGTTCTCCCCTGGTTGTGTGCCTTTCCTGACTTACTCCACTGACATGCGGCTAGGCTCACTGGGTATGTGCCCTGCAATGGACCGGCGTCCCACCCAGAGTATCCTCCTCCCTTGTTCCCTCCTGCCTGGGATAAGCTTGAGCTCTTCTCCCATTTTTGGAGATGGAGGGTAAAACTTATAGCATCGCTCTCATGGTTTTTTCAGTTCCATCCATTCATCTAGCCATCCATCCATCCACCTACTCATTCATCCATCCATCCATCCATCCACTGGGGTGGGGCTGGATCCTCCCTTTTACCTTTAACAAATGTACACTCTGAAATGTACAAGTATTTATTTAGTAGACCTTTTATCTAAAGTGATGTACAATTGATAAAGCTGGGTCAACCAGTCCCTGGAACAAGTGAGGATGAAGAGTGTTGCTGAAGCACCCAACAGTGAAACTCTGCCGAACACAGAATTTGAACCCACGACTTTCTAATCCGAAGCACGGCGTTCTACCCCACTGAACCACCCACCAACCAGAAAAAAAGGGGAAAAACATGCACAAATGCCTCTCTCCGGGAATCTGAAGAGAAGCGCATACGCTCATCAGCCTGATGTTACGTACGTAGATACGGCACAGGTCCGTTCATGGATGGAGAACAAAAGAAGTGTGACCAAAGAAAGGAACAGGGAAGAGAGAAGGGAAGAGGATGGAGAGAGGAAAGGGTGACATATGACGATGTTTGACTATTTTTGCTGGAAAAATAGGTTTTTATCATAGATTATAATGCCAGTGCTCAGAAATGGAAGCTCATTAAAATGCCCCATTAAAGAATAAGGTGTATCAAAGCAGTCTTGTCCAAAGTTCTTGGATCCCTCAAAATTGCCGGCAGCTCCGCCAGAGCCGATGACCCACCTCCTGCGTGCTTGACAGGGGGAACGTCATCCGCAGAGATCAGGCACTGACCGGCTCGGTGCCTCACACAGACGCAACATCTCAGATATTCTCTAATTAGTCCTTAAGACTGACTTACACCCCTGTTAATAGACCTGTGCAATTTGAGGAGATACTATAATCGCTTAGAGCAGGTGAAACTAAACTAGTATTGTATGTAGAGAGAACGTACGTGTCATGGACTATAAAACAGTCTATTGTAAATGATTTTACGAGGTCTAATATGCAAATGACAGTTTTGCATAGCTAAAGGCCATATTCAAGCAATCTGCCAGATTCTTCCTGTTAATTGCAATTCATTTAATTACAGTATATTTTTACGATTTCGGAATTTGGAGGTCTTGATACTGAGTTCTTGAGGGAAGCATCTAAACAAAGTTTCCCCACTAACATACACAGTCAGATAATGTAATTCTAAGTCACCTTGACTGTAAGTGTCGAATCAATTTTGCGGTTTGACTGATCAATGTGTGAAGTGATTCACTTCGCTATACTCTCATCTCGCCTTCAGAGATTTGATGACACGCTCCTGCGGTTGTACCCCTGAGAAGAACTCTTCATTTTACCTACATCGGAGTATCCGGCTACACGTATCCAGTGCGGGATTCATCCAGATAAACACTGACACACAGCACCACGGCGACAGGCCGAGATCTCCCAGACGTTACATCATGTGATGCGATAAACAACCAATTAAAAATTAACTCAAAGCACTAATTGGCCAGTTAGATTTCATTAATCTCACCGAGGGGTGAGAAGGTCAAACACCTGTAGTATAAATTAAAATCATTACTTTAATAAATACATGCATTAAAGTCCATTTTAGAACCATTTCCTGGTCTGGATACAAATCAAAGGTAGTTCAAGGCTCTTCCTTTTAGTAAATTCTCCTTTTTGTCATTGTTACTGCAGTGTGATTTATTCCTTATTATTTTATGTCGTTCTGGGAGCTTTTTTTCACTGCAGGAAATGCCTGTCACAGAGTCGGCGGCTTGCTGAGTGCACTTCATAGTCAAATGTGAGCGAACAGCAGAGCTCAGTCAACCCTGAAGAATCTCACATATGGAGAATAATGCTCATTTTTTTCATTCTTATACTTCTGTCTTGTTACTTCATTCCAAAAATTTCCGAATTAAGAACTGGACGGCTGTCGTATTCTAGCGTGTTTGTCATGCAAATGCAAGGCTGTCACAGTGGAATGGTCGAACGGGGTAAATTATGGAGGAATCCCACTAAAACACTGAGCTGGCAGAACCCTGGGCCTACTGGATGCGCTCCGTGGCTTTATCAAAGGGGGGGGGGGGGGGCATAGGTGGCTGCGTATGTCATGTAATAGGATGACAATTGTTCCCACAGATCCAGCCCAGTATGGATGCTGAACTGTGCCATTATTCCATTCATTCAACAAGCCCTGCCTCACGGCAAGGATCTTCTCTTTGGTGGCTATTAAACTTGGTTTGCTACTGGATTTGCCAGAACCTGCCCTTTGTAGAAACATGCATCACACCCAAATGTTGTTCCTTTCAGGGATCATGTATTCATGTATTCACTCGTTGGATTTCGTGCTGGCTTTCACCTCCACAACTCTTCTACCAAGGCTTTATTGAGCTGAAGCTTCCTTTAGTTGAAAAATAGGACACTCACATCTTTTACATTAATAATATGGGCTCATGGCAATGAACTGGTTTCCCCATGACTGAGAAATGAACATGCCGTGTGAATGAAGCTGGAGAAAGGGACTGTTCTTTTGCTTTTTCAGACTCTTCCATTTTGCTTTTTTTCGGGGGGGGGGGGGGCCCACCCCCCCCCCCCCCCCCCCCCCCACATTGCTCATCCAGCACTCGTCAGTATGAAAAAGTAGTTCTAGGTTCTAGTAAGATGCACAGAGAAACTTGTCGGTGTTTGTTGGGAATTTGTGGTATACTACCACATCCTGACGACTAGCAATATGATCACAGTACCTTGATTATTACCAATCATTACTAGGTGTACATTAACCAGTATGAAAGAGTATTAAAAATAACACACACATAAGCTCTAGGGTAACCAAAATATCTTTTACCCGAGCCATAGGCAGTGATTATTCTTGCCCACAGCAGCCTCAGATCTGATCAATAGGATATCGATAAACAAAACCAGAGAAAAGAGATGGGTGGACATTATGGGATGGATTTAACAGTAGGCGGACAGTTTTTGCCCTTCAATAAAATAGATGACAGCAATAATTGATTCAGCTCTCATGAGAGCAGTAAATTCAGGCCAGTTGCCCGGGGTCTTCACTCGTGTCTAGACTTAATCAAGTCCATCTTTGTTTCTGTTTCAATATAACATTTTAAATTCTCTTTCGCTACCACTGAGCCGATAATGTCTGTGCGATTTAGAAATCTATCCTAAATATCAAATCCTGGACTGTCCCAAATGTTTTACTCTTACACATCTTTGATAGGAAAAAATACAAAGCATAAATATATTAGATATGGGGGCTTTTGCAAAGTTATTGCAAAAAATTCCCGGACTGGAGGATAATGTGTGTGATCACTATTCAGCTATTAAAAATGCATATCCACGAAATTCATTTTAACATACTGTCAGTCACTGTAAAGTCATTACAGGGGCTGTTTATTTCAGATGATAAGCCCTTTCTCTTGAGGGGTACTGTTACACTTATAAGGTCTTTGGGTCTGTGGGGCCTGTTTTCAGTTTTTAGCTTAAGAAAAATTATAGAAATAATAATTTTTTCAAACTGAGATTCCTTGGCCTTGGCTCATTTTCTGTGAGGAACATAAATCAGAAAACTTTCACATTGACCTCCCCCCGTGTCCCTCCCCTTCACATTTGTATTACATGCAGGGTCTTTGGGTCCACTGGACCCAGGGCTAGCGAAAGTGTGGAAATCATAGGTCCCGTGTACCCTCATTTTCCCTTCCTCCTCTCTGGGCCTGTGTGTGTGAGAGAGAGAAAGAGAAGCAGGTGAATGGACCCAGTTGTGAGCCACCAGTGCTGTTCCTGCACAAGGTTGAAAACTGGAGCACCCAACACTGTCTGCACCCACATTCCCACACAGTTCACCCTCTGTCTTGTGATAACGAATCTTGCGGACCTGACACTATGATCATCTTGGAATTGGAAGAAGGCGACATCTTCCAAGAACCCCAGTCTCTGCAGCCATTGTGGGGAGGATTCGGGAGGAAGATGATGGTGCCACATCCTGCCAGATTACAGAACCATCATCTGCAGACCCTGCAGTAAGTGTTTGATGCTGGTGCAGCATAATAATTTATGTTTCTGAGACAGGAGGAGTAAAGTGTTAGTAAAGATCCTGTGGCCGGCAAGAAAAAGAAGCTCCGTGAAGCGTGTGGACCCAAGATGGACAGAAAAAAAACAATACACATGCACCCAGTGCAAGAAGTTCATTTGCAATACACACACAGTGAAACTCGGCCCCTCACGTGTGGTATAGTCTGGCAGGAAAATAGCCATGTTCAATGGGACTAATGTGTTATTCAGACAGAGGTTGTGTAAACTACCCAGAGTAAGTTTAATTTCTGATGAAATTCAAATAAATAATACACTATAGTTTTGGAAAATAGTTTTGCTTCATTTGTACATTTGTTAATTATTTTCCAGTTATGCCTGTTTTATGATGCATTTTCTTATTTTGTTATATTTTAATAAAAAAAAAACAAACAAGAATGAGTTGCATTTCTATTCATAATTACTTGCAAATGGGATGAAGTAAACATCTGCTGAGAATTTTAACAAGAAAAATTTGAATATGTTAAAAGCCCCAAAATGCAGAGTGTCCACCAGATCCAACAGGACTCCCTGTGTAACCAAAAAACTAAGACCCTAACAAAGTTAAGCTGACTTGTTGTATTGTTAATTTGATCAGGACTGTCTGTTCTTCGCGTTTGGCTTAGGTATGTTTTGGTTTCAATTCAAGGTGCATTATGGGGCTTTACTCTAGTATCAGGTAATCTACTCTAACCATCTTCTGTGTGTCTATGACATATACTGAAGAGACCAGGAGCAATTCTGGGATTCTTTAAGGTGGGCAGCATAAGAGGCACCATAATTCATGCAGATAAACGAATTAGCCAATGATATTAAATGTTTTGAATGAGTAATTGACAGGGGAGGGGCAGCCTTGTGGCCAATCAGCCTTCAGCCAGGGTGAGCGCTGCTATGGCCCCACTCTTGAATATGCCCCAGGCCTAAAATACAGCCAAACCATTTTATATAGGAACCTCTATATATGAGAAATATTCCCGTGTACTGCTCTCTTGTTTTCTGGTCATTTCCAGTAACTTTGACCGAACCTTTGCCAAGGGGACACTCCGTTCCGTTCTCACATGACATTTTGAAGCGCTGACTAATCACACTTAGACAGTCACCATGCAGACCCGTGACTGTGCCCCAGTTCGGCTGGAATTCTCCTGCTAGTCACTGGCATTGTCCTCCATTAGCGTAATAATTCCTCAAATAAGATGGTGCTTGCAGTCAACTTTTTCCATCATGCTGATGTCACACTGTATAGGTCTTCATTCAGGATGAAGGGGATTGACTCGAGGATCTCCATGTCCTTGGAGACTTATTTATTTTCCTGGTAAGCAATAACTAGTTTCCATGGCAACTAGGCAACACTTTGCCATTGTGTGAAATTAAACTTCACCGGCAACTATTGGTCTGTGATTTTTTTTTTTCCAGTATATATTCTAGCGGGGTACATGGGCATATATTTCTTTTGCATAAAACAAGGACTTTTTTTCCATTCATGATATCAACAAATAAGATATCTATCTATCCATCCGTCCATTTTCTGTAGCTACTTATCTTTTTCAAAGTCACCAGGGTTTCAATCCTGGAGTCCTGGAGGTTACAGGCACAAGGCAGAGAACAACCCAGGATGGGGCGCCTACCCGTCGCAGGGCACAGGCACACACACCACTCACTGACACATGCACTCCGACGGGCAATTTGGGAACTCTGATTAGTCTCAGTATGTTTTTGCACTGTGGCAGGATACCAGAGTACCTGGAGGAAACCTCACGATGACATGGGGTGTACTGCCCCACAAATAAGACAAACAAATAAAAATAATAATTATAGGCAAATGCATCTATAAGTGAACATGAAAGATTCCTGAACTGTTTCAGTGAAATATAGGTCAATGTAAAAATAAACAAATAATTTTATTAGACGATTATACAAGTTATATTTACAATAACCAGAAACATACTTCTAGAGTTAAATAAACAATTAGGCTCACATCAGGTTTCAGGTCTTGCATTATTCTGGCCCATTATCCCATTATTTTGGTTACCGGGGCTAGAAGCTTAGGTCTTTTCTCTACTTCGGTGTACAAGATGTTTGGGACACACTTAGTAGGAGAAAGGCAAACTGGTGAACTTGCTAAAAGAGATTAAGACATTATTAGCAAGGAATGCTTAGGAAAAGGCATCATCATATAGGGACATGTGCATATGAAAGTGCGTACTCCTCAACCCTGTTGCCCCTGCACTGAGCCAAGACGCGAGGCAAAACAGAGTAAGCGCTTTGAAACAGCTCGCTGCTGATTCAGCCTGAGGTGTGAACAGACGGTTCCATCAAGTACAGCCTGTGAAGAACTGCACAGACAGCCATAATATGGTCAGGTTGCAACAGCTAAGTCCGTTTTTGTGCCCAGAACTGGACTTCTGTGAAGAAAGTGGGGAAAAGAACAAGGTTGGCGTCTTTTGAGTAGGAGAAAAAAATGTCAGATAGATCATCCTTCAATCTCAACTCAGAAAATGGACAAGAACATGCAAAGAGCACAGTGAGGGAAGCCTGCGGGCACGAGGGTCTTCTTCCCTTGAGGAAAACACCACAGACATGGTATTTGGTGGCATGATCGAGATCCACTCGAATCCTGTAGATGCCACTGTAAATGATAGTAAATACAAAAACAGCCCATGTGACAACATCCATCCAGTGGTAAAGCCTTTCTCTCCCGGTGGGACCAATAACCTTCAAGGATGATGCCCCCCAGCTGTATCCCCGAGTTCCTGCTTCAGAGTACACTGCTTCCTGGGGCGTACACCATAATCACTCCAAGAATGAAATCCTCCCCTCCTCCCCGCATATCCATAGAAAGAAACCCCTGCCCCCTGTGAAGCCAAACAAGGAGAATTCCAGCCCTTGTAAATATGTAGAAGGAAAACCCCACCCCCTGTATATCCATAGAAGGAAACCCCTGCCCCTTGTGAAGCCTAACAAGGAGAATTCCAGCCCTTGTAAATATGAAGAAGGAAAACCCCACCCCCTGTATATCCATAGAAGGAACACCCCGCCTCCCCAATCAACCTGTCCCCCCACACCCCATTCCTGCTCTACTGTTCACCTCTATCAAACCCTCTGACTGAGTCCCATTGTCCTGTGGGTCTCGCCATGTGTCACTTTCACATTTCTTGAGGACTACATCCAGATAAAGAAATCATTAGTCATTATTGCACAAGTACCTGTCCTTCATTAGACCGCAAGCCAGCCATAAAGGTTTTAGCTGCTGTTCTTAAGGGGCAGGCAGACGTGGCAACCGCACAGTTATTTAATGACTCATTGGCAGGGTCCGGCGGACCCCGTGCAATAAGGAGAGCAGATGGGACCCGTACGGGCCCGTAAAATCCCTCCCGCCTCTGTTTTCCGGTAATTAAGGCGTTGGAGGAAAACGAGGGGCGGGCGGCCAGCGCTCTGGGCACGCTGCACGGGCTTTCTGGTGACGCGCGTGGCCAATGGCGCCCGTCGTGTCCTTGGCCACGTCACCGACGGACGGTTTCCCGCCCGTGGGATGCTGGTCTTCCTCGCCCGCTTATAATAGCGAGCCACGTTTATCGTCACTCATCAGACTGGAGTAAACACAGGGAGGACCAGACTCACCTTCTCCTACTTACACTGCGAGAACATTACTTTGCTATGCCATGTAATATGAATAAGGACATGAAATGATGCTTTATCTGCCATTTGTACTCATATGACAAAAGGTACATTGGTGTGTTTTTTTGCATATCCCATCATGCTCTCCTGTTTAAAACCATAAACACACATGACAGTGAAGCTTGGGGTCTGAGTGCAGGGTTAGGGATAGCCATTTTTCCAGTGCCCCTAGAGCATTTTTTTTGGGGTGGGGTGGTTAAGGGCCTTGATCCGGGGCCAAATGGCACCTTGACTATTCTACTGAATATGAGATTCGAACTAGCGACATTCCAGTCAGCGGCAGATAGGCCATGCCCACTGTGTGACACCCTGCCTACACAGTCATATAACTTCCCCAAGCCTTGTCTCCTCTGTTTTCAAATAAAACGAAACTCCATTTCCAAATTACATATATGGCTACCACTTTACGATAAGGCTCCCTTTTGCCACTTGTATATTAATTAATAATCAGATTATAAACCATTCATAAACCCTCTATATGGGTAGACTTATTTTAAAGTGCCACCCTTATATGTATATTTTTTATCCAATTTATTGTTTTTATATTTTTGCCTTGATTTAATGTTTTATTATATATCTCATGCCACCATCCGTGCCAAAATAAATTCCTTCTACTTTTTGTACGTGATGAGTAAAAAGATTCCGATCCTGAACAAAGCTCCTCCCGCCAGCTTCCCCGGGAGCGTGAGATACAGTCTTTTATTTAGATAAATACAGGAATCGTGCTTTTTACTATGGCACAGGAATGATCCACTTCCTCCAGGAAAACCCTGAAGGACTTTTCACTCAATGCAATGCTTTGATTGGAAGACCAAGCCTCAACTTCTGAGGAGGCCTTCTTGCTAACCCGCAGCAGGCAGCTGTGGCTCCGTAATGGAAACGAAAGTCCTGGTTTTTCAAACATTTCCACGCAATGTGTGTGGGGACTAATTACGCCTGCTGCGAGCTACCTTACCATTCACACGTTGTCAGACAGGCAACGTGTGCACAATCAACATCGTTAATTAAAGCAAATGTCACCATGCTTGCGTTCAGAGCATGCCTTTGCATGAGGAGAAAACAAATATTTGATTTTTTTTTATAAACAGAGCGAAAAAAAACCATAAAGTACCCATCAAGTTAATAAGAACTTTTGATTATTCATACATTTAATTTTTTAATAGAACAATTTTGTACACACACACACACACACACACACACACACACACACACACATACCATTCTCATTAATAAGATGGCACATTTTCTTTCTAGAAGCCCAGTATCTCTCCGTGATTGATCTCAACAAACATCTAACTAATTAATTGTCAGGTTTCTGGAGCGTAAACTTGACATACCAGTCCATTGCTGTAAGTGCTATTGTTTGGTCCCAAAATGGATTGTTGTAAATTTACTTTTAAGCAAACTTTGGTTTTGAAAGTTAACATCAGACTTGTTCTTGCTGATGTTGTGGACCTCAGCTGGCACCCCCTGTTGACTCTAACATGTTCCTACTTGCTGGGCTGCTTCCTAAAATTGGGATCTAATGTTCATTCAAATATATTATGGTCTTAAGCTCACACCCCGAGCCCATCTTTGCACTCCAACATTCAATTTTCTCTACCCAAGAGATGAAGACATTACCCAGGCCTGTCACCAGAAATGAATTTTGAAGGGGCCCAATTAATTTCGAGGGGAATTCAAATTTGGGGGGGGGGGGTGTTGAACCCATAATTTTACTATAGCCGTGGCCAAAATTTTGGAGAATGACACAAATATTAATTATCACAAAGTCTACTGCCTCAGTTTTTATGATGGCAATTTTCATACACTCCAAAATGTTATGAAGAGTGATCAGATGATTTGCAATTAATTGCAAAGTCCCTCATTGCCATGAAAATAACCTTAATCTCAAAAAAACTATTTCCACTGCATTTCAGCACTGCCACAAAAGGACCTGCACAGGTGAGAGTGTTGACGAGGACAAGGCTGGAGATCACTCTGTCACGCTGATTGAGTTAGAATAGCAGACTGGATGCTTTAAAAGGAGGATGGTGTTTGAAATCATTGTTCTTCCTCTGTTAACCATAGTTACCTGCAAGGAAACACATGCAGTCATCATTTCTTTGCCCAAAAAAAGTCTCACAGGCAAGGATGTTGCATTTATTGGATCATCATGAACTTCAAGGAAAGAGGTTTAATTGTTGTGAAGAAGGCTTAAGGGCTCCCAAAAAAGCATCAGGACCGTCTCCTAAAGTTGATTCAGCTGCAGGATCGAGGCACCACCAGTGCAGAACTTGCTCAGGAATGGAAGCAGGCAGGTGTGAGAGGAGAAGACTTTTGGAGGACGGCCTTGTGTCAAAAAGGGCAGCAAAGAAGCCACTTCTCTCCAAGAAAAACATCAGGGACGGACTGATATTCTGCAAAAGGTACAGGGATTAGACTGCTGATGAATCTGATGAATCCTCTTTCCGATTGTTTGGGGCATCTGGAAAAAAGATTAGCCAGAGAAGAAAAGGTGAGCGCTACCATCAGTTCTGTGTCATGCCAACAGTAAAGCATCCTGAGACCATTCAGGTGTGGGGCTGCTTCTCAGACAAGGGAGTGGGCTCATTCACAATTTTACCTAAGAACGCAGCCATGAATAAAGAACGGTACCAAAACATCCTCCGAGAGCAACTTCTCCCGACCATCCAAGAACAGTTTGGTGATGAACAATGCCTTTTCCAGCATGATGGAGCATTGTGTCATAAGGCAAAAGTAATAACTAAGTGGCTCAGGGAACAAAACATCCACATTTTGGATTTATGGCCAGGAAACTCCCCAGATCTTAATCCCATTGAGAACTTGTGGTCAATCCTCAAGAGGCGGCTGGACAAACAAAACCCCACAAATTCTGACAAAATCCGAGCATTGATTATGCAAAAATGGGCTGCTATCATTCAGGATTTGGCCCTGACGTTGATTGACAGCAGCCAGGGCAAATTGCAGAGGTCTTGAAAAAGAAGGGTCAACACTGCAAATATTGACTCTTTGCATGAACTTAATGTAATTGTCAATAAAAGCCTTTGACACTTATGAAATGCTTGTAATTATACTTCCGTATACCATCTGACAAAAAGATCCATAAACACTGAAGCAGCAAACTTTGTGAAAACCAATACAGTGGTGCCTGCGGTTCACGAACGCAATCCAGGAAAGTGGTTGTGAACCGATTTGTACACGAACCAAGGCAATTTTCCCCATAAGAAACCATTGAAATTTGATTAATTCATTCACAAGCCTACCAAATAATAATTTTTGTTAATTAATTATCTGTTTTTTAACAATATACTGTGGCAACCAGCAGACCCAGGCATCGCGGGAGCAGAGAGAGACGTGGGGACTTGCTTGCCACAGAATAAAGAATAACTGCCACAGAAGTTAACCCTTGTATTGTTGTTGTTATGTTAATGGTTGTCTTTCATTATTGTCTGTGTGTGTTTGCCCGTGTCTTGTGTGTACCCAGTCCGATCCTCGTGTGTATTTAGTGGGTGCATCTTGCCGTTCGGCGACTGACAACCTTGTGTTTCCCGTCTGTGTATTTGTGTTTGGTGCTCGTTGGGTGCCTGTTGTAGTGCTTCTATTTACATTGCATGTGGGGCATGCTGGGAATTGCGGGGCATGCTGGGACATGCGGGGCAAGCCGCCGGTATTACACTAGTATAAAAAAAGGAATCTGGTCGAGGAATCTGTTCTATTTTGCGCACCAATTTTTGATTGTGAACCAAACTGTTTGTAGACCACAGTGTTCATGAACCGCAGGCACCACTGTACTTGTGTCATTCTCAAAACTTTTGGCCACAGCTGTACATAGTTACAGGCATGGGTGACAAAGGTGCTCCGTTTCCTCCCAACAGTACAAAAATATGTTGAGGTTAACTGGAGTTGCCAAATTGCTCGTAGGTGTGCATGTGTGACTGAATGGTGCGTGGGTTGATGACCTGGCAGGCCATCCTGGGTTGTTCCCTGCCTTGTGCCCATAGCCTCTTGGATAGGTACTAGATCCTCTGTGATCCTGAATTGGACGAAGGGTTACAGAAAATGGATGGATGGATGGATGAATGGATAAAGCTACGTTCCTGGTACTACCAACCCTGGGCACTTTTGCTTATTTTTAAGTGCACGATTGCTATGAAAGGGGTCAAATCTCTTTACAGAGCATCTGCAGCAAAACTGTAGCCAAACAGCCGATCTAGATCCAAATAAGTTTTCACAACATATGTATCCTGGGTAGAATGTTCAAACATTTTTATAAGGTAGGTGGTTCTAGCGACATATGCAGTGTAACATTATGGTTGTTGATTAGACTTAATACAGGGAGACAGGATACATCTTGTGTACATAGTGTGTCCTGTGAACTGGTTTGTTGTTGCCAAATGGTAATATATTCATTTTACTTGAAATTTGTTTATTTTGTGGTACCGGAGGCAGCATAGTTAGGGTTACCTTTCAAATGACAGGAAGTTCTGTGCGATGTCAGAGGCATTGAAACAATGACTCAACGAACTCAAGAAGTCGACTAATGAGATGCCCTGGAAAGGGGAACCAAAACAGACTTGATAGGAAGAAAAATAACAATGTCTAGACAGGGGAACTTTATTTTTTGTTTTAGAAAATTTTTCCCTCTAGAAAAACCAGACGCAAAGGTCCATAGTCCAAACCAATATGATATTCCTGGTTATGTTGTTTTGACATTTTATATTGTTCAAACTGGTTTTGTTCAAACTCGATGACTCGACGGCTTGATAGTGTTAAATGATTAGCTGCCCGAATGAACACACAGATCGACTGCTGTACAGAAGCAAATTTTCAAAATAACATTCAGATGATTCCAGAGGATTCTAACCCTAAACCAGCCCTGTCCTGCCTGGGATAGGCTGCAGAATCACGGTGACACAGTTTTTGATAAACAGCTAGAACAGGGCAATTCAGCTCACGGTCCTCAGGGGCTGAGTCCTGCTGATTTTCCAGCCTTCCTTTAACTGTGAGCCAGGTGTGAAGCCTCTGGCCAATCAGAATCAGTAATTATTAACCTAACTGTCTGGGAGAACTGAAAACAAGGCCTGGATTTGGAATCGAGGGCCAGAGTTGAAGAGCCCTGAGCTAGAAGTTGAATGATTCTCTTTGATCTTATTTTTGTTGAGTTTGTTAAGAAATAAAACTTACTATCAAGCAAATTTTATGGGAAAGCCATGTATCCGCTTGTAAGGCCATCACTAAGCTCATCCTCACCTTTTCCCATTTCCAGTGTAAACACTGAAGTAAATACACTCTGCTAATTAGACACATATGGTTCAGGTTAAGTGTCACGTTAATCCAAAGGACTGTGAGAAAATCTTAGGTAGTCAAAAAAAATGTTAAAAGTTGTTTCTCCGAGTAGTAAGTGTTTGCTCTGAAAAATATCAATGAACAATATAATGTTAGGATATTTGCAGATGATCAGTAACACAGTAACTACAAGAATTGCTTCTGATCTCCAAAAAGTCGCTGATATCTTTTGGGGTGGCTAGATGATCACCGCTTCAGTTCCCAGACTTCTCCTCAGGGGCACCTCATCCATTCCATGTATTTGCTAAGCTTCTCCATCAGCTTAATAAACCGGTTAACTTAATCAGTTAAATAACTCCATGAGGTACCGATTGACCGAACATGATGGGGTAGTGGTCAAGTCAAAAATGACATGGACGTATTGGATGGTTAGTGCAGACATAGGGGTGATTTGAGCAGAAGTGGCTAAGCTGGCACGATTTTATATACATTAAATCAGTTTTGCACCAAAGGGAAGATCATTTAAACGGTATGTTTTCTTTGGCTGCCTCAGACTTTTGCAAAGTAGTATATGCTGTATATACTTTCCAGTTCATAGCCAGACATTAGTGCCCTTGATTTGCACAGGACACCTTTGAATCCTGGGTAATATTCTGGTGGTAATAAACACAGGCGTGTTTGTAGTATAGAGTGCATGCTGAGAAAACCAGATAGAGCCTTTGTGCTGTTTGTCCTTCAAGTGTTGCACCACAGAGATGGAAAAACTTGGTATTGCTTTAAACTTCATATGTATCTCAGATTGGTTTTTGAAAATCAGGCACGCTCTCCTACTGAGCCGAAACTTTGACACTGGTGTAGAGATGCAGCAAGCCGCTGCAGTGACAAGCCATTTACCGCATCGCCTGTGGAGAGAGCGAGCCTGACGTCGTGTGAGTCTTGCGGCGTGTACAGCGTGGAGTGTCCTGCCAGCCTTAGATAACTTTAAATGTTAGAAATATTTCGTTCTCGTACAGCTGGAAGGACAGGATTTGTATACTGGAGAGGCATACCTTTAAAGTTTATCGAAACTGTTAATGATGTCACCTTTATCGCCGGTAACAATGTCAGATGATATCATAACTACAAGGTAGCTGTCGAGCAGGCTGTGAATAAAGCTGATTCTCTAAAAATCAGAACTGCAATAAAAACCACAGTTTTGTTTCCTTTCCTCTAATGGCTCTTACTTAATATCCATTAAGACTCTTGTCACCATAAATTTTTGAGTCAGTGGCCACTGCTATTTGACCATGTCAAGTGCTTTGGACTAATCACAGCACAGGTGCTATATAAAAATAAACCGAATGTGATTCTCCTTTAATATTTTTTCCCTCAACAAATAGGTGCTTAAGAGCTATGTGTGGCATAATGGGTCTAGTCTAGTCTGCGAGGAAGCTCAGCTGTGTACTGCTGTCATTTTAAGGCAGCAGGGGAACATTCCGAATTTGATACATTGGTACCGTGTGGAAATTCACACGCCACCATACAGATTGGTACTAGAGTTGATTGGTGTTGCTTGTATGAAAAGTCTGGGCATGTGGATCATCAATAATTACGATTTGCAGGATGGTGTAGGATTAGGAAATTGGATTTATGATCATCCTACTCTTTCATGCCTGAATCATACACTTCGCCTTTACCAGATACATTATTGAAAGACAAAATGTACAATCGCAACTGTAATAATAATTTTGGATTAAAGTTCTAATGGTGATTAATCTAAATTATTTTGCTCATTAGGTTTTATCAGTTCATGTGCTATCCATATTGAATAAATACAATGTTTTGAAATGCTGAAGGAAAAAAAAGGGTTTATTACATATTAGAATTCCTTATGCCGAAAGCAATGCCAAATAGGTATTCAAATACACACACACACCCACACATACACAATATTGCCAAAGGTATTGGGAAACCCCTCCAAACCATTGAATTCAGGTGCTCCAATCACTTCCATAGCCACACGTGCATAAAATCAAGCACCTACTGTAGGCATGCAGACCGCTTCTACAAACATACGCCAAAAAATGGGTCACTGTGAGAAGCTCACTGAATTCAAGGGTGGTACCGTGATAGGATGCCACCTGTGCGATAAGTCCATTCGTGAAATTTCCTCGCTACTAAATATTCCACAGTCAACTGTTAGTGGGATTATAACAAAGTGGAATCAATCGTTGACAACTGTCTGCAGAGTCAACAGCTATAGACCTCCCGACTTCATTAGCTGAAGAACAGTGCGTGGAGAACTTCATGGAATGGGTTTCCATGGCAGAGCAGCTGTCTTACGTCGCCAAGTGCAATGCAAAGCGTCAGATGCAGTGGTGTAAAGCACACTGCCACTGGACTCTAGAGCAGTGGAGACGTGTTCTCTGGAGTGACAAATCACGCTTCTTTATATGGCAATCCGGTGGACGAGTCTGGGTTTGGCATTTGCCAGGAGAACAGTACTTACATGACTGCATTGTGCCAGCTGTAACGTTTACTGGAGGGAGGGATTATGGTGTGGGGTTGTTTTTCAGGGATTGGACTTGGCCCCTTAGTTCCAGTGAAAGAAACTCTTAATGCTGCAGCTTTTGAAGCCACTTTGGCCAATTTCATGCTCCAAACTTTGTGGGGACAATGTAGATAAGATCGAAGAGAAGAGGGTCACTATGGGTCTACAGCTTATCCCATTAGCACAGGGGTTAAGACTGGGGTACAGCCTGGTCTAGGGTTAGAATCCACTGGAATCATCTGAATTTTGCTTTTAAAATTTGCATTGTTGTTCATCGATAATTAACATTAATAAAATATACCTCCTTTGGGGCTGTGTTCACTAATATAAAATGTTGATTCCACTGTCTATGTGCTACAGCAGTGTTTCCTAACCCAGTCCTCGGTGAACTGAGGAGCTGAGAGGAAGCAAAAACGTGGACTGCCCGGGGTTTCCCGAGGACTTGGGAAACACTGTCATATAGTCATATTAGGCTGATTTTAGCATCAGCTGGGGAAGTCCTTTTAAGGTCCCGTGTTCTGTGTTCTGTATCAGGGTTGGGGCCATTCTGGAAGGAACGCATCAATTCCAATCCAAATCGGGAAATGGAACTGGAGTTCAGACTGGAAAAACACTATGGGGAACAGAATTGAAATTGAATGAGAATTTCAGGGATATTTAAATTCCAACTCGAGTTCCATTTCTTGATTTGGATTGGAATTGATGAGTGTATTCCTCAACCCTGTTCTGTATAGCAGACTTTAGTTTCTGTTTCAATGTGACAAGGCAAGTGGATATTTAGTACTGGTATTGTGAACTCTTTGGGAAAGGGTCACCTGTAGATCACAGATTGATGCCAAGTTATGCCCCACAATCAAAACATCTCCTGGAAGCCTGGGTCAGCTCAAACAGGAATGAACATTCATGGACGGGGGAATTTATGTTGTCATTGTCTGATTTTCTGGAAGTTTACAGCTTAGGAAAAAGAAAGGTCAAGATGGATGTTGAAAATGAACTTGTCTGAAGGCTCTTTGAGGGGTGACGTCTCCACCGCTGAACTGGCGTTTGAATTCCCCTCTTGGGAGATCAATAAAGTTCTATTGCATCCTATCTGGGATTCCTCAACTATCAAGTTTGGCATCCGGCTGTCCGTGATAGGGGGGTTGCATCATGATGGGGGGGAGGGGTGAAGTCGAGGTGCGATCCGGTTGCATGTGACCTTCCATCCAAAAACTAAACGCCCACCTTGTCCTAAATCTTCTCAACCCTTCCTGCACCCATATCCATTACGGCTGAGATGTCCAAGGTTATGCATAGAGATGCAGAAGGGGGAGAGAGACAGACTGAGAAAGGGGGACACATTTTGGGGAAAATGGCGGGGTTCGAAGCGGGTCAATAAACACTAACATCCCCCCCCTTTGAAGCCCAAGTGGTCCGGACTGCTCTCCACAGTGCAGGAAGAGAAGGCCTGTGAAGGTAGATGAACTTATGTGTTACGGATAGAAGGGGGGGCGTTTGTGAATTATTCAGAGTCCGGCGGATCCCCTCGTGGACGGACACCTAAGACATCAATGTGCATCAACCCACCC
>JAABNX020000104.1:560251-579373 GCA_015163995.2 Mormyrus lacerda | reverse complement strand
AAAAACCCCCCCCCCCCCCCCCCCCCCGCACCGAGTGGGAAAAGGTCACCAGACCACGGTCTGTACAAAAATGACCAGGAAGCAGCTTGGCAAAGGCTCGAAATTGCTTCTGCCCAGATTACCCTGCAGTAGGAAGCCCATTCTGACTGCCTGGGGGGGCCGCTGGGCCCGCGTGCTTTTGTTTGCACAGGAAAATGTGCGTTCCTCAACTGAGTGACGGCATTCAGATAATCGTGAGAGCTTCACACCCATGGCACACAATTTATCGATTCGCTCGCTTCCTAAAATCGATTTCTCATAGTTATATGCTACTGCCTCTCTCATGGTGAAGGAATGATTTTTTTTTCCCCATGTTCCTCAAGATCTCTCATTCTCACAGTTTTTGCATTTATTTGTTCGTTCATTGTGAACACAGTTATAACCCATAAAATGCTGTGGCATGAGACATTTGTCGGATTAAAATTCACAGGGTCAAGCAATGACCAGTATGGGTGTATCTTGGATTTGGCTTAATGATTGTTAATCATTTGTATTCCTCTCTGTGTTTGTTGCAGACAACCTTAAACCAATTCATTAAAACAGCTGAAGATCCATATATAAAACATGTTTTAATTACATTCTCACCTCCACATGCCACCAGGGGCAGCGTTGAGGCACTTTTTGTCCCCATGTTAGAGATCTGGCTAATCATAAACAATTTTCCATGGCTTTTTCCTGCACATTGGAGCCAGCACACCTGTTCAGCCTCACACAACACCTCCTTTTGATCTACCTGTTGTGCTTTTTCCGGGTATGGCCTTAATTTTTGTACATCTATTTTACTTTGTGAATTATCCAATAGGGCAGGCAGAGCAGAATGGAGTACTCCATCTGTTGGTGTTTGATAAAACCTGATTGGCTGGTGGCTCTCAGTCCTTGGTATTCATTTGGGACCCAAGATAAATGAATGAAAAGGTCTGACGGACCGCATAACCCCCATGTGGCTGTGCTCACGCCTACGTGTCCCATTCACGCCAAAATGAGATTTTAATAGAAGTAGATCCCACAGGGGGTGTGGATAAATTGTTCGAGACCGCCTCTAATAACGCTGTAATACTGAAGGCCATCGACAGTCTGCCACAGATCCTTATTATGGATATATTCCTGCCCCTAAAAAGACCAGCGGCCACTCGGAGGGCCTGACATTCACCCTTTTACGATTTCTTTTGTATTATTGTTTTATTTGACGCAGACCTCATTTACATAGGGAGCGACTTCATGAATATCGATATGGGCGTGTTGGCAAAGTCCAGCCTAGCTTTGAGAATGGTCATTATCTTTGATTCAGTTGTAAAACCAACCATTAGTTAAGATACTTGCTGACATACACAAGTCATGTGTCAGATGTCAAAAATGATTTAAAATTTTACAAAAGTGCTCTTTCTTTCGCTCATTTTCTAGGACATCCAGTTCACCGTCATGGTGATCCTGGAATCCACCCCTCCGCACAAATTATTACACAAGATTACAGGTGTCTGCCTTTAAGCCTTTTACACCAAAGGTGTCAGACTGCAGTCCTGGCAGACCGGAGCCCTGTGTAGCCCTTAGTTCTTTCCCTGTTCCCCCACAAATGATTTAGCTCAAGAGCTGTGTGGTAATTAGCACAAGGAGTTTGAAGGAGTTGAATCAGGTGTGTTAAATAAGACGAAACCCAAAAATGTGCAGGACTGGAGTTTGACACCCCTGTTTTACACAAAAAAAAATTGCTACACCAGATTTTCTAGTTTTGGCTTCCTAGGTCTTTGTTATTTGCTTGCAGTTTGTTTTTGTTATTTGTCTACTGATGTTTTTTTTTTTTGCTTTTAGTTACATGTCCTTTCATTTTTTACCCGTTATTTACTTGTTGCTGCTTGTTATTTGCTTATTGCAGTTTGTTTGCTGCATATTATTTGCTTTTTGTTGTTCTTTTGTTTTTGTTGCTTACGTTTTATTTGCTTTTTGCTATTAGCTTTTCTTGCATTCTCTTTATCTGTGTTTACTTGCTTATTTATTATTTTCTTATTGCTGCTTGTTTTTGCTGTTTCTCGAATCTCTTTGCCTGTTTTTACTTGCTTGTTATTTTACTTTTTGCTTATTGCTGTTTGCCTTCTCTTTATTTGCTATTACTTGCTTGTTATCTTTCATTTGCTTATCGCTGTATTCTTGCTGTTACATGCTGCTGCTCGTTGTTGCTTGTCATGGCTTGTTATGTGCTTGTTGTTGCTTATCATGGTCATTTATTTCACACAGACAAGGTCACTCCTGTAGGAGGCCATCTGAAAATCACATTTCCCCCGCTGCTTTGGCAGCGTGGTCATTTCTGGGCATTCGCTGTCCTCTGCCCCTATGCTCTGTTAAATTAAATTCACATTATGCACTTTCACTCTCTCTCTCCAAGACAGTTTTTTTTTTTTTTTTTTAAATGAAAGGATTTTTTTTTTAATTTCTTGTCAAGACATCCCAGAACTCATGGTGGGTGAAAACAATCTTCAAAAACAGAAAAACACAGAGCATTCTGTCTTCTTTGACTGCAGCTCAAAATGGCCGGCATCCCGTTGAAGAGTTTTCTGCCGAGTTTAACAAGTTAGCTCAAAATAAAGATAGTTTCAGTTTGCCCGGGGACAGGAGAGTAACTGAGGGCTAAGGATGGAAACCCAGGGAGTACTGCTGAGTGGCCCACCTCATCTATTGCTCGATAGACAGGTTGGCGCAAAAAGATTCTCTCAGTGCTACTTACCTAAGGTGCGGAACTGATGTCGTCAGCCCTCATGAGGCTAAAGGCAAACTCGTAGTGCCAAAAACATAATGTAGAAAAACATTTATTAGGCTAAACTGCCGAAAATAAAAACCAAATGTTTCATGACACCCAAGTAAAGCTTTAACTGAAATCTGGCATTCCAATGATCCTTGTAATGGGCTTTCATTACTATGCTGTGTACCTCCAGCGACTGTCTTGGGAGACAGAATTACATACTTTGATGCTTTTCATGTACAAAAGATGAGACATGTTTTGTGTGCTTCATAACACCGCTTAAGATGCAGCTAACGCACATAAACTAACTTGCACTATGATCTCAGGGAATTTTTAACATTGTGGGCCCGGGCACGTTTTTGCTTGTTTTTTGTGAATTCTTGATCATTCCTTTTTTTGCTCAGGTGCACCCTAAGAAAACAAAATGGCTGCCGAGCCGGCCAGCTCCCGGCTTTCCAGGTAGACTGTGGATTTGATGCTGACGTCAAGAGGATGGTGCCGAGGTTCATAAACAGCGAGTGGCCAGGGGTGGGCCGTGTCCTCATTAGACCCTGCCAGTGGGAAAGGCGCAGCACGTAGCAGGCGGGGCGGGGTACTGGGGTGCCTGGGCCAGATAGACCTAGGATCCCCAGTGCTCCAGGTATTAGTCACGGCAACAGCGGCAGTGAGGTCATGGTCAACACAGCTGTCCGCGACTCATCCTTCTCTCCATCGGCGCTGGCTCGGCCTTGGCCGCCTGCTTGCATCCCGGGGCTTTAGAAGCTAGTCCGGGTCTGTCTGATCACGCTCAGGTCTTGTTAAGGCACGATTCTAGGCCACGGAGGCAGGGTCACTGATCGTCACCTCAACACTGACCTCGTAGTGGAGTGCTGACCACATGCTTTTATTGTTACTTAGAATATTCATAGGTCCCATTCATCACTTTTATCTACTTCCTTCTGTTCCTCTTTCCTTTTAATAAATGCTATAACCTTTAGTCATGCAGGGTACAAAGACTCGATAGAATTCATTTTCCAAGCAGTATAGAATTTATGCTTTAAGAACAAAACTTTTGGATTTTTCCTTATTAAAAAGCCTTATAAATACACAAGATCTAATTGTTTTAGCATAGAATGCAACAGAAATATAGAATGACTGCATCTTTTACTTGTTTTCATCAAAATGAGAAAATATCTCTCGTAGATCTCCTTATGTGTCTCTGTCTTTGGATTTCTCTTATAACTCTCCAAGCATTACATATCCTTCCTGTGACTCTCCAAGCATTACATATCCTTCCTGTGACTCTCCAAGCAGTACATATCCTTCCTGTGACTCTCCAAGCAGTACATTTCCTTTCTTTGACCCTCCAAGCAGTAAACTTCCTTCCTGTTAGTCTCCAAGCAGTACACTTCCTCTCTTTTACCCTCCAAGCATTACATAACCTTCCTGTGACTCTCCAAGCAGTACATTTCCTCCCCGTGCCAATCCAAGCAGTATCTTTCCTTCCTGTGACTCTCCAAGCAGTATACTTCCTTCCGGTGACTCTCCAAACAGTACATTTCCTTCCTGTAACACTCCAAGCAGTACACTTTCTCCCTTTGACCCTCCAAGCAGTACACTTCCTCCCTTTGACCCTCCAAGCATTACATAACCTTCCTGTGACTCTCCAAGCATTACATAACCTTCCTGTGACTCTCCAAGCAGTACATTTCCTCTCCGTGACCCTCCAAGCAGTATACTTCCTTCCGGTGACTCTCCAAACAGTACATTTCCTTCCTGTAACACTCCAAGCAGTACACTTCCTCCCTTTGACCCTCCAAGCAATACACTTCCTCCCTTTGACCCTCCAAGCAGTAAACTTCCTTCCTTTTAGTCTCCAAGCATTACATAACCTTCCTGTGACTCTCCAAGCAGTACATTTCCTCCCCGTGCCAATCCAAGCAGTATCTTTCCTTCCTGTGACTCTCCAAGCAGTACATTTCCTTCCTGTAACACTCCAAGCATTACACTTCCTCCCTTTGACCCTCCAAGCATCACATTTCCTCCCCGTGACCCTCCAAGCAGTACATATCCTTCCTGTGACTCTCCAAGCAGTACATTTCCTCCCCGTGACCCTCCAAGCAGTATACTTCCTTCCTGTGACTCTCCAAGCAGTACATTTCCTTCCTGTAACACTCCAAGCAGTACACTTCCTTCGCAGGACTTTCCAAGCAGTCCTTCCATCCATTCCGAGTTCTTTTTTTATCCCCTCCACAATTCAACAACATTATAGAGAGTGATACTACTCCAGGCTCATAAATGTACAGTACACTTTACAGGACTAAGTGATACTGCACATTTCAGCCATTTCTTTTATGTATTTCATATTTATTCCCATGAATACATACCTCTGTAATGCATAGCCATATGTCTGCTTTGTTGATGTGAATGCCCTTGTTATGCTTTGGGCTGTCTAATCCTGTTACCTGTTACATGTTATGGACCGAATGGAGCAAGAATGAAGTCCTATGCATTGATACAAAAAAGACCAATATCTTGAATCTAAGCTGTAGACATCCTGTTATCCAATTTTGGTCTTTCGTTTATGGTCACATTCCTTCTGTACTTATACTGTAAAGCTTCCTCAGTGGATAAGAGCAGTGGTAACATTGTGGTGGTACCTAGCAGGCACAGATTGTGGTCTATCAATAGATCCAAGGAAACTTTTAAGAGGATATTGCATGTTATTCTAAGCAGGCAATTGCTGTTGAATATTGTAACAAAAGGGACTGTTGTTTTTTGTGTCACATATTATGGGATGTATCTGTCAGTTATCCTGATTCTGTTGGACACAATACTACCAGAAAGCAAGAGCAAAACTGAGATACTGTGAATACACTAGTCTGATTTTAAAGGTTTTGGCTGATGAAAAACCTACTTCCCCATACAGAATATCCACGGTGACAATTTTGAAAAATATATTTAATTTATCGATACCATTTTACTTGATGGGACACAAATATTGTATTATGCTATTACTCATGCATTAATTAACCACAAATTAAGTGTTGTTTTACAAACTTATGTCATGTTTGTTCATCATTAATAAATCATTACACATCTTTCATCTTACATTGTGAGTATATTTGTTCATTATTTGTTCCATGATTTGTATTTCAGTAGTAACTGAGATACTACTAAGAATTTTTGGCCCCTCAAGAAAATTGTTACCAATTTTTCTCTCTATTTCTCTGTATCGGTGTATAAACTGTGTTTTCAGACACCAGCTGTGACTGTAGCATGTTCAGCCTCACTCTTGCAGATTTGGGGGCTCGATTCCAGCCTGTCTTTGACGTTTGCCTGTGCTCCCCATGTTTCCATACCGTAGAAACACACAGAAGGTTCCGGTGAACAGGTGTCCCTAAATTGTCCACAGTTTGTCCCTTTTGATGGACTGGCATCCTGGTGACCTCCCCGTGAAACTTCACCACCCTGATTTTACTTTGTGCCGACAGCTGTTAAGTAAGCACCACCGCAGAAGAAGGCGCACTAGGAGGTCACCAGCATCAGCCGATGGGATGACTGGCACTAATCCGCTTGCTAATTCTGACGTAAAGCATGACGTAAAACTGTTACTGGGGTCAAACAGAGTGGCATTGTGGCGGAGTCGGTTATATTACCCACATTATTCAAAGCAAGGCATCCTTAAAGGTGAAAAGGGGGGCTAACTTCCTGTAAGTCCAGTTGAAAAAAAGAGAGGGGGGGGTGTGAAAAAGCTTGGTGAGGAAGGGGGTTCAGTTTGTTCAATTTAATCAGAGTGTAGCTCTTTTGCCAGGGGGAATTATCAACACATTGGCACATCATTTTAGTGTTTGATTTATTTTATTCATTTTTTTTACAATGTTCAAATAAGCTTCTCCTGTTATTCAGGTGCTTCAACTGACACATTGCCTTTGGTTTACAGCTTTCCTAATTGTGTTGCCAGTTTTAATAATAAATAATCTCAGAAGAAATTATA
The DNA here is from genome assembly GCA_015163995.2 of Mormyrus lacerda. Lineage (NCBI taxonomy): Eukaryota > Metazoa > Chordata > Actinopteri > Osteoglossiformes > Mormyridae > Mormyrus > Mormyrus lacerda. Next base: position 572,627 of record JAABNX020000104.1, on the reverse strand, counting down.
TGTTTGCTACTGTACCGAAATTGCACCGACCCCTGAACCCAAAATTGAAGTATGCACTAAACTGTGAATTTTGTCTACTGTCACATTCCAATACTAAACATTAAAAATTGTAATAATGGCTAATTAGTTTACGCAGCTACTTCCTTTTGTCTTTATTGTGCTTTAGAAGGAGAATTCTTCAGCTTTTTTGTTTCAGATTGATTAAAACACTGAGACACAGCATTGTGGCATATTGACTTGTACCTGGGTTGGCCCCCCGAAACGGTATTATCACGTGATTCAAATGTCCTGACTTCATGAATGGATGGTCAAGGCCAAAGTCCATCACTGAGTCGGTTCCCAGTATTGGCCGAAAGATGAAAAGTCATTCTTATCCCAGCACACAGCCTTGGTACTGTAACCTCTAGCAAGCACACTCAGTCCAAACATTCCTTCTGTAATGCTGAACGAAAACTCCAGAGGTGTAAATCAACATGCCGTAAGCAGAAACAGCGTGGAATACAGCATCTGCTCAGGGCTGAACGTGCCTCAGAAACGCAGTACCTCCAAAGAATGTAATATTTTAGAAGGCTAAATAAAGAACTTATCAAAGTACCAAAGATGTATCTGAGAGGGTCGAGAGGCTTCAAGGCTCACGATCAAGCTTCTGAAAGCAGAACCGAAACAGAAAATCACTGGGATGTCGAGCGCTTGGCAGGCATTTCTGCTAGGGACGGTGCGATTCACCGATTCGCATCAGTGCACCGGCGTAAGAGTCCGCAAATGTGACTGTGTCGATTTAACAAAGTCTACACCGGATACAATTTCAGATGAATTTGGGATACATAGTTTTTTTAACATCTTTACATCAGTAAATTTCCATTTTAATGTAGGATAGTGAGTTACATCATTTTGTTTTATTAATCGCATATTATTTATTTAGGGAGCAAATGGTATTATTAATGTTTTTCATTATGCTTCCAGACACACTGGAGGACACGCCTTTTATCGGGCGCCTGCTTGCATTTGTAAGCTGTTGTACACAACAGCAAGCTCTCTTTTGTGTCTGTTTGTGAAGGGGGAAGAATCGCCAACTTGTTCTTATGTTTATGGGAAAGTGAGGAAGAATCTTGAATACAGTCCAAAGTTTGGTTGTTTGGTTTTTGCTTTGATATTTTTTCTTTAAGTAAAAAACGTTTTTTTAAGGATTTCGGCATACAAGCGAGTCTTTAGTTTTATTTTGTTGTTTAAGTCATATTCACCCCCAGACTGTATTCACCATCATCCACCTCTAACATCCTATTGCACTCCCCACTGGGTGAGAATGCCTTAAGTCAGACTGTCACTATGGTTACTGCTGCTGTGCCTCACCTGGGCCAACACACCATGTGACATCACCCACATACCAAAACACAACACCTCTCCACGAGAAGAGGGTCCTGGGCCTGGCCTACATCTCAATCACCATGCCATGTCACATCACTGACATACCAAAACACAACACAGAGTGCCATGACGAGAGAGTCCTGAGCCTGGCCAGCCCCTTCCTCACCACGCCAGATCACATCGCCCACATACCAAAACACAACACAGAGTGCCATGAGGAAGGGTCCTGAGCCTGGCCTAGCCAGCATCTCCCTCAATGCGCCATGTCACATCACCCACATACCAAAATAAGATCATTGGCAATGCATTGTGATGTGTATCACATCGCCTTGGCGATGGAGATGCGATGGAGATGTACATCCTGAATTTCTACTGTCGACTTCAAGCCGACAGAGCTACTGGAAATTTCTTGGAGGGTCAGAGGAAGGAACCATGTAATTTCAGAGGGCCATTTGACTCAAAGGCAATGTGCAACAGCTTCCGTAAATTATATTTATTTATTTAGCAGATGCCTTTATCCAAAGCGACAAGTACAGCATTTGGGGTCAGGGCTGGCTTTATCCTTTCCTGTGCCCTAGGCAGGCCCCCAATCCAAGAAAACCCTCCACAACAAAAGGTAATTTGGGGGCTCCAGGCAACTGCCTGTTCTGCTTATAGCTAGACATGGTCCTGGTTGAGGTTAAGATGGTCAACGGCCCAACAGTGACCTTATGACCCTGCCAGTCACGGAATTAAAGTCTGCTAACTTCCAGACATTGGCACAGAGCCAAATCCACTGAGATACACAACACCATAAATCAACCTGTGAGACTAGATGCTAAGCTTGCGCAGTCCTGGGGTGACATCACTGCCCCACCTGCTGTGTCTCCTTTTATGGTCTCTGAGTTATCCAGGAGACCAGGTATCGCTGCCTGAGGGAGCCAGGCTGGTCTCCATAGTCCTTGACTGTATCCTGGGAGGAATGGAGCTGAATAGCAAGCAGCTGCTTAGGCCTCAACTGCATTCCTTAGCAATTTCATGCAGATTAACATCAGAAAAATTATCATTCCTTTTACAATGTTTATGTAGATTGATTTTTCTTTAGCGAATCAATTCAGTGAGGGGGGATCTTTTTTTACAAGAAAACCATAAGACCGTAAATTAGCCAGCGTGAGAGAACTATATATTATCCCAGAGCTCCTTGCCCAAAGGTGATCGAGTGTGAAAAATTGGATGCAAAAACTGCAACGACAAGCAAATAACCTGACAAGATGGGTAAATGTCCCGGTACAGACTGTAGGACTTTCTTGTCTGAGTTTAAAAGGAATGTTTTGATAAATGGTTAATTGTACAGTTGTGTTTTCACCAAAGATACATTTTTTTTAAATAAAATCTGTCAGGGTCTCTGGTGGCTTTGGGGAGGTAGGTATTGGAGGTTTGAGATGGAAAAGATAGATGGGAAAAACACTGCGTGATTTTGAGTTATTGTTTCTGTGAATCAGAACCTGAATGAGAAGATGTCTGAATGTACTATCTGAATACTACAAACCACCAGAAGATCTCCACCATCATACTGTAACAGATAATCTCTACACCAGAAGGTTTCTTCACCATAATACTGTAACTGATGATCTGTACACTGGACGGTCTCTCCACCACTGCACTGTAACTGATGATCTGTACACTGGATGGTCTCTCCACCACTACTCTGTAACTGGTGATCTATACACTGGACGGTCTCTCCACCACTGCACTGTAACTGATGATCTGTACACTGGATGGTCTCTCCACCACTGCTCCGTAACTGGTGATCTATACACTGGACGGTCTCTCCACCACTGCTCCATAACTGATGATCTATACATTGGACGGTCTCTCCACCACTGCACTGTAACTGATGATCTCTACACCAGACGGTCATCTCTATATCTAAATTCACTGCAAAAGATTGAAAGTAAAAAGGATCTCAGGCAACATAAACCAGGGCAAACCAGTGTGACATACAATATGTCAAACAGAATTTTGATGACATTTAATGCCGGCTTTGAGCTTGATGGACAAGCACTGAAATATCACCTTGACATGAATCATTCGTTTGGGCTCTTTGGCGAGTGACTGAAAGATGCGTGAAGCGAGACGTTTAGCAAGCTGCAACTTCACAGGCGTCTAGCCTAATATAAAAAGTAATTATCCATAACCATTAGAATCTGTTTCAAATGGTACTATCACAGATATTGCTAATGTGTATGCTGAGAGATTGTTCAACGTGACGGTATCATAGATATTGTTAATATGTATGCTAAAATGCAGGATTAGTGTCAAGTCCTTTAGTTTTATTTTCTGGACGTAAATGTCAAGGATTTTAGAATTTTAATAAATATAAGTATTTCCATTCCATGCCCAGAACTTCATTGTAGAGCATTAGGACCCAGAATCTAAATGTCATCCATACATCAAATTAAAACCAGCATCTTATTTTTCATTTCCACGAGACCTCATCCTACTCTGATGCTTACCAGGCTTCTGAAAGGTATCCGCGGGGGCATCACCACTGGCTCTGGGACACGCCATGTCACCTTTATGATGATAAGTCCCGGTGACGCTGTACAAACTAATAACCCATGTTTAGCAGAGACTTAGTTCAGCCCAGGGAACGTCCGGCGATCAGATGTGCTCAGAAGAAAACTGTGATCTATTACCTACCCAGGGAGGTCACAGAACACCACGATAAAATACAGACCCAACGTCTGTCTATGAGCAGGAACACCGGTCAGCAAACTTAAGGGAAATATGGTATATTACATGGTCAAATATATTCAAGATATTAATCAGAGAATAATCATTGTACACGTTTCATTTACGTATCTGATGCTTTTATCCAAAGCAGTATTATTTTTTGAGAAGGCACAAGCAAATGGGGATAAGGGCCTTGCTCAGGGACCCTGGGATTCAAAGCCAAACATTCTGATCACAGCCACACCCAACCTCCATAGCAGAGTATGTATGTTGTGTATGTTGTGGTGGCAGGGTGGTGGACTGTTATCGTACACCTCTGGGATCAGGGTTTGATGTGTGCGGCGTGTGCATGTTCTCTCTGTGTCATTGTGGGGTTTCCTCTGGGTATTCCGGTTTCCCCCCACAGACCAAAAACACAGTAAGGTTAAATGGAGTTACCGAATTGTCGATACCATCTAACCCTGCTCATTGTGTATCCTCCCCTTTTGGCCAGCAGGTGTTGCTGGCCATCCTGTTCTCCACCCTGTCTCTTGTTCTTCAGCCCCAGTGTGTTGACTAGGCTGAGCGTGTGGCTCAGAGATGGAGAACCTGCTGGTCGTGGGTTCTAGGCTGGTTTGAAATCACCCTCAGCTGTTTTGTTTAATTACTGGTTTTTGTTGCTCCGAGGGTCCGTAGCAATTTTGCTCCCGTTTGCTTTGCTCTGCTTATTTCCTGTTCGATTGTGGTTTTTGTCTAATGCATTCACTCCTTTGTGTTATGCCTCCTAGTTTCTAGTTTTGGTATGTCGAGTTTCCTTAATTTTATACTTGCTTAATTGTAACCTGCCCCACCTGTTCCTTGTTGTCCCGAGTCCGTTCAATTGGATTATGCACATCTGAGTGTGGCCTGTGATGGGTTGGTGAAATGGAAATAATGGATGGATATTATTTTGTGTCATAAAGTTTAGCATTAGTAGTACTTTTTTCCCCCAAAGTATTAAGGACATAACATTTACAGGACACTCTTATCCAAAGCGACTACCATTTTTCTAAATTCAGGGACAGCCCCCTTGGGGCAAGAGGGGGTTAAGGGTCTTGCTCAGGGACCCAAACACGGTAACAGCATAGGTGTGATTCAAACACATGAGCTCTCGCCCCAAGGCAAGCAGCCAAAACTCTAGACCACCCACACAGCAATACGTAACACAGGTATAGATTGAGAACTCTTTCGTTGCTTTCAAAAATTACACCGTTAGACAGCCCAGGCAGGGAGGTCTGGAAGCGTGGGAGAGGTACATAACTCAGGCCTGTTTAGAAAGGAGACATGCTCCACACAGGCGGTTTGTGAAGTAAAAGAGAGGCCATGCTTAAAATGTATTTACCATCAAACTATTTCAAAATATTTAATGGGGGGGGGGGGGTGAATTAAATGATTAAAGCTGTGTGCAGGAGGAGACAGGAGAATATAGAGGGGGTGTTTGATTATTTTAAATCCGATTAAGAGGATGTCTTTTACTGCACTGTTTTCTTCACTTGCGCTGTAGTTGGTCCTGTTGCCCCCCTCAGCAACTGTGGCGCAACAATTTCTCTGTGTTCCTCACGGTGACAATGAAACTTCAAACTTTAAACATCAGGTAGCGAAAGTTCTGTTTGTTATCTGCAACGACTTTGCTGTCTGTTTTTTCCTGAAGATGCTGTCATCCAGACTTAGAAAACGACTTGGAAAGGAAGCAACAAATTAACGAACCAATCAGGCAGATAGTTACTGAGGGAGCTGATGGCTCCATTTCAGCATGCAAGGGAAACGTACACAGGGAATAGGTATTGTCTTTCATCCTAGTAAACTAATTATCCATTAACTGCAATAAAACCAGACTCTCTCTGTTCCTCTTTCCTTTTCTTTTCTTTTTTTTTTTTTTTTTGGTCGGTAGATGGGATTTAACGCCCAGGCAGTTGCTATTTGATCGAAGAACACGAAACGCTTTAAAACCCATCCTTCCCAGGGGAAGCTGTCTCAGTGAATTCAGGCTTTCCCTATCGCACGTGCAGCAGGGCGCCAAGGCTGCCAGACACCAAATGACGCGGTTCGGGAACAAGGAGATCCTTTTTTCGAAGACGTGCCCTTTGAGATGTCGGACAGGGCCCGGAGGGGAAGAGCAGTGTAAGGCACGAGGTAAGGTCTGAAATATACAGCCTGCAATCTCAGTCTTCCCTATGAAATCACCCTATTCCTGTTTGCAGTTACAGTTTTCTACCTTTCACAATATGAACGGTTGCTGGTTTGAATCCCACGCTTGGTGTAGAAGCCACATCTTCAGCAAGACCCTTAATAATTCAAAGCCAGAGGGCGTGTGATTGTGCGTAATACATCACGGTGGAAACTAATTGATAAATATATATGACGACGGAGACTGACTTATAAATATCACAGAGGACATTGTGAATGTCAGTCATTTTACTAATGTTATGACAAAAGTTATCCAAATGGACGCTTACAGGATCCAATTATCCTGATGAATTGCATTAATGAATTTGTGAAATAAAAGCCATATTTTTATTCGGCGATTGAGATTTATTGGGTTACTGAAGTGACCCCGGATTGACGCAGTTACACTTTGCAGATACCAGAAGAAAGCCATGAAAATTAAGTAATGGGCAAACCTTTTATAGGACATGCTGTTTACACCATGTTTGTGGTTTTAATCAGCTTAGAAAACAGATACTGACATTTTAATTGATAATTCCTGTGTCACTGTTACAGCAATTATATATATCTATTTAATAAGGATACAAGAGAGATCTGCAAACTTACAGTTAAAAATAAACCGTTCGACAGTGTAACCATTGTATATTAATGTCACACAGGTTTATTATTAAGTATGAAATGTTCTAGAATGTTCCAGGGCTTCAATCAAACGCTACGCAATGGCATTTCCATTCACAACATGATGACATTTTGCAACTTGTTAATTGTAAAGATGACAATTTACTTCATATACAATTAAGCTGTCCTTCCATTATGTGTTAATAGACGTACCTAATTCGCCAACAGTCTACTCCATTTGTGGATGTAATTTAACACATGGTACAGCAATACTTATTGCAGTGCCCTCCTCCCCCAGTCCTTCTCCTGGGTATAACAGGCATTTCACGGGACAGCCCTTGTATCTGACCTTGTCCTTTGAGTTGTCAAGGGTGTTGGGAATGTTTTGGAACTCTATTATTTATTCATACCAAGTTCATACCTCTGGAGTACAGTGATACTGCAACCTCTAAGGATTTTAAACGGACCTTTAACTATAAACGTATTTAACTGTGAAAGGTAACAGAGGACCTGAAGGGAAATGGTTATCAGTGGCATATGATTGGCCCCGGAGTGCACCCTCCTCTGTCAATCACCGATTTGAAACATCCCATTGGCTAATGATACGATTGGCCCCTCTTATGCCCCCCACCTTAAACAATGCTAGAACCGTCCCCTGATGGTGCTCTGTAAAATAGTAAGGCTCTGCAAGTACTTTTTGCACAGGTTCCTGTTTGAGGAAAAATCAAAATGGCACGTGTTCCTGTTTCATACGAAAATAGTCGTTCCCCTGGGAATGTAATTTCCATGACGTAAAGCTATTTTTTTTTTTTTTGTGGAAGCTTACAGTTTTGCCTGTTGCAGAGGTTCTCCATCTTTAGTTTCTGTGCCATCATTACATCTGAATGTGGAAAGTCTATAATACACAGTAGCCTGGGTGACTGGGTGCTGTGGTGTCACGCTACCACACCTTAAGCTTGAATCCCACCTTTGGCTCATCACGTGGGGTTTGTTCTTTCTGTGTTAGCAGGCATTTTCGCTACATACTAAGGGTTCTCCCTGCAGTCTGAATACATCAGGTATGCATGCCCTGGAATAGGTTAGCATCTCAGCTAAGATGTACAGCTCAGTTATGCTCTGTGCATTGTGACTCCTTACTTGATAAGTATTGAATGAATACAAACACATTGGACTATGTATAAATTCTATGTGAAATGTTTCGCACTTTAAAGATTTGTTTTTGCACTAGATGTATAGTAGTTTGCATGATTTACAAGATGGATTCCCACACTAAAAATCCTTAATATTGCCAGTGAAACTCGATTAGAAATAGTAAGTAATCCAAGTTACATTTTTCAAGCAAGTTTAGAGCTATCTTGTTCTAGCACAGGATGTGATGTCATGAGGGGATGTGATGTCATGAGGTCGGTTGGTTTGGAATTCCTTCATTAGGTCACATTAACTGGCAGTCACCTTTTGGGAAGCAAAGTCTGCAACCTTAAGCTAAAGCTTTCCAGTCTCACGGTAAGTAATGTAGTATCAAAGACGTGTGGTTCAAACAAAAAATTTCACCAACGTTATATTGTTTTGTGGCTGTGATTCGTGACCCCACCATCTAACACACTGGTGATATCATGAGCTTGCTAACGTATTAGCACTACTAACATATCTGCTAGCTTCCAAACTGATGGAACTGCTTTTATCAGCCAAAAAGCGATTGCGGATATGAACATCAACCTAAATTAGCGACTTCACGAAAATAGATTGTTTCATTCGTACCGACATTTCAAACATTTCTGTCCGGTTGGCATAAGTGTCTACCTAATGTAAGCTACAAGCTGCAAACCCTATATAGAAAGACTATATACCGTATATTATGCCAACTATATCTTGTGTCTTCCCTTTAAGTGCTCTGCAAACCGTCCCCTCATGACCTGCTGTTTGCATGTCACACTATCGAATGTTACTAAATACCTGTACTGTATATGGTTGGTTATGACAATAAAACCAACCTGACTGCACCTAAACATTTCAATCTACCTAAACATTTAAAACAATGCTGTTGCTAATTGCATTATATTTAGTTGGTTTAAACTGACCACTTGGTTTCAAATGGTTTCAAAGCATTATTTATTGGTCGTTGATTGATGCTTCTATGTCAGTGATAAATCGTCTTCAGCCATTCTTCCCCTTCAGAACTGGCCGAACTAAACCGCCCACACATCCCATTCAGAAAGAGCGCCGCACTTTTACAAATATAATGACCAAAATAACTGTATCAGATGTAACGGGATACAACAAAGGAGGTCGACTTTTTTGAAAGGCGTCAGATAAATTTATAATGTATTGTAAAGGCCAAAACGAAAAAAGTGACCTTTAATATGTAGCGAAAATCTACATGCGCATAATAGAGGCTAGCAGGTAGCATAGTGCTCAAATAAAAGGTGAAAACCAGGGACATTTCTGCTCTCCAAAGCGTGGCGCTTCAGTAACATATTGTTAAGAAAAACCTTCAGTTACCTGCTTAGACGAAAAAGTTCATTTTCAACCTCACCTCATTGTGAGATTGTTATTCAGTTGTGTTAGCTTTAGGTTAGGTGTTAGCATTAGCTAAGCCACATTTCCCTATACTGTAAGCATCATTAATATCTGGTTTTACCTCTACTAAATGGAGGTGGCATGGTGGTGCAGTGATTAGCACTGTTGCCTCACACTTCTGGGACCAGGCTTTGAGTCTCTACTGTGGCTCTATGTGTGGAGTTTGCTGACCATGGGCTCCGGCCTAGACGACCAGAAGACTTTAATACAGCATGAGAGATACTCACAAGTTCTTTGGCACCCAGCCTAGTGACTGTCAGTTAGCTTCATCTAATCATCTTTGGCTGTAGCGTATGGGTTCATTAGGACTGGCTGGATACTGCAGCTTGCCATCTCAGGCTTCGTTACCCGGCTTGAGCCGCGGATTACATGCATTATGTTACACGAGCAGTTCCTCTGTGATGGTGAGGGTTTCCCTCAGTAAAAAGCCCACATCCTTTCTCCTCCCTGTCCCCCTTGGCAACGAATCCGCCCAGAATCAGTAGGCCAGGGATATTCCGGTAGTCTGGCAGATGCCTCGGACGAGAAGGCGAACACATCCGCGGCTCTCGACCATTAATGACCGATCGCAGGGCAGTAAATTAGCCCGTCGCTATCCGTCCACACGACCCGCTGATCCGATAAATCAAGGCCAAGTAGCATCTGGATCATAACAAGTCAGCTGCCTCCGGGGGCGAATCGAGCTCATTTTGCATATCAACAGAGATCTCACGCAGCACATCCTGTCATAGGCCAGCACACATTGAGCAAGACTAACACAAGTGAAGGAGCAACATGCGAGTAAAGGCGGCAGCCATGTGTGTCCGTGTGTATTTTGTTCCACAGATTCGACTTGCAGGAATTGTTTCTGGGAGCACGGAGAAGCTATTAAAAAGACGCGTACATAGGAATCAGAGTGATGGGAAAAAAAAAACCTTCGGAGAAATTATTTAGCGAGGAGGGGAGCGTACAGTTCTAGTCTGGAGGGACTGAATGTTTCTGCTTTTCCAGACATAAATAATGGATTCATTAATTAGGAATAATGAGCTGTTCCCGCAGGGAACCGGGACCTAATGTCCTTTTAAAATAAGGAATCAGCCCCTCTGTTTATCGTGTGCAAGTAACACAGAAAATCTTTAAAAATATGGAAGACAAATGAGTAAAAGCCACATCTACAGAGACCAGGCAAGGCTAGATTAGGGCTGCGTTCTCCAGTTTACAAGTAAGAGGGGCAATTCTAGGATTTGACCCCCCCCCCCCCAAATAAAAATTTGCTGGGCAGAAATAAGGAGGGGGGTCCCATGATAATGTTTGCCCAACAGGGGGCACAAAAATGTGTAAGAAAATATGGGACAAGTTGCGCAAAATGTTTTTAAAATAATTTTTTTCAGGGCTCAGACAAAAACTAGTGGAGTCTAAAATACCCCCACGGCGTTTAGAAATACCTCTATGTTGTAATGATAAGGTTAGAAAACTCGAGCAGCATCATGCCGGTTCCTCGCAGTGGTGGTAACTGAGGCTGGCAGATTTTTCCAGCAGGAATTTTGAGACCTCCACGGGGAAGCCAGCGGAGCATGGTCGCCCCCCCTCCAGCCCCGGGAGGCAGATGGCAGGCGTGGGCTGAGCCGCGGAGCTGGCTGACTGGCACGGAGCGTCCCGCGGGCCCTGCTGATGGGGAGATTCGCAGAGCGGGGTCGGCCTTTCCCAGCGCTTCGACGGACTTCTTTGTCTGTGGCGTGCCACAGTTATTTTCGTAATCCAATATACCGTCGCTGTCCAATGAAAAACATGTATATCAGGAATTCCATTATTTCTGGAACAAGAAAAAAATGGGTTTTCCCAGAGATTACTCAACAAAATAAATTTAAAACAGCATAACGAGACACACATAGTGCCACAAATAGAAACTTATCATTGCAACATTATCATTTATATTCACAATTAAAGATGATGTTAGTTAGCTGTCTAACGATACAAAGTAATTCATGCAAAACGACCATCATGAATAGGAATATTAACTAACGCAAACATAAATTGTAGTTAAATACTGTAGATGACATCATAAAATATCTAATTCTAATGCTATCAGTAGGCTGGGAAGAATGGGCATATTCCATCTATAGCAAAAGTCACAATCGTCAAACGTCATGGACGTGGTTTTCACTGGACGCCGACCATATACATAGTTGATAGTGAAGCTTGGGGTCCAAATGCATGGTGAAGCCCTTTATCTGATGATACACACACACGCACGCACACACACACAGGTTTGTAATTATATCTTTGTGAGGACTCTGCATTCATTTCTATGGGGAAAACTCTAATCCCAGCATGATGACCTTAACCCCTACCCAGCCCTAATCTTAACCATAAGTAACCAAAGTACAAATCTTTTTAGTTTTTTGACTGCATTCACAGATCTTTGTGGGGACCTGAAACATGGTCCCCACAATGTCAAAATAACAGGTTTTTTATCATATGGTGGGGGACATTTGGTCCCAACAATGCAATATAAACCGTATGTACACACATACACACACGGCAAAACCACTTGTAACCAACCTCTGATTTTATTAAGCTTTTTACAAAAGAATGATGTACAAGAAAGTACAGATGATGGGTTTAAATACTCACAGACAGGTACGTGTTTTTATATATACACAAACCAGATGAGAAGGACAGGGTTTAAAGGCAGAGAGGTGAGCAAATGCTTGTGGCATGATGGCACAGTGGGTAGTATGTCCTCTGGACTAGCATCCCGTCCAGGGTGTCCCCTGCCTCGTGCCCTGTGATGGACTGGCATCCCGTCCAGGCTGTCCCCTGCCTCGTGCCCTGTGATGGACTGGTATCCCGTCCAGGGTGTCGCCTGCCTCGTGTCCTGTGATGGACTGGCATCCCATCCAGGGTGTCCCCTGCCTCGTGCCCTGTGATGGACTGG
>JAABNX020000104.1:540640-560151 GCA_015163995.2 Mormyrus lacerda | reverse complement strand
GTCCCCTGCCTCGTGCCCTGTGATGGACTGGTATCCCGTCCAGGGTGTCGCCTGCCTCGTGTCCTGTTATGGACTGGTATCCCGTCCAGGGTGTCCCCTGCCTCGTGCCCTGTGATGGACTGGTATCCCGTCCAGGGTGTCGCCTGCCTCGTGTCCTGTTATGGACTGGCATCCCGTCCAGGGTGTCCCCTGCCTCGTGCCCCGTGATGGACTGGCATCCCGTCCAGGGTGTCCCCTGTACTGTCTAGGATACACTCCAGGCTTCTCCCTGATCCTGCTCAGAATTAGCAATGAAAAGCTAGAGAAATGTATAACTTCATAGCAGGTTAACTGGTAATTTCAGCCTGTGTTAAAGTCTGTCTTAGAACCCTGGTCCCTCTGAACTCTGTGCACCACGAGGGAAACAAACAGGTGGATTAGAGATCAAATCAAGCCTAAACTTTCACACGGAGCGCAATGACCAGATTGCAGCCGTCTCATTCTGGGTTTAATATGAGTTTTTCTCCTTTTTCACTCTTACCTTTCATTATTTCAAAAGCAGAAAGTGGCGAGCAGCTTGGTCATTACTGCGATTCTGCCCCTGCGTGTCATGAAAGGTTTCTGTGTTCTCCTTAAGAAAATAAAACAGAACAGGTCCCTCTGTGCGGTCGGAGCTGTGTTGAAGTCCTCCTGTGGCAGATTCGGTCTTGCTGAAGCAGCTCACATGCTGAGCTGTGGGCATCCCCGATGGATCTGAGGAAAACCTGGTGAGGCCTACTAAGGCAGTGTGTGGCCCAGCAGTGGTTGCGATCAGAAGGTTGCTGGTTTGAATCTCGGGGCTGACAGACTGATGCCACCATTGAGCCCTTGAGCAAGGCCCTTAACCCCCAACTCCGGTGGTGCTGCATGTTGGCTGACCCTGCAATGTGACCCCCAAACTCTGCTCTCACTTCCGTATGAGTCTGTATCTCATGGAGGGCAACGGGTAGGTGAAAAGATTATCTCCCCACACGGAGAAATAAAGAAATATTATTCTATTCTAAGACACTGGGCAAACAGTCTCATCAGCTGAAATGTAGAGGTACGTATGTATGCTAATTTTTCCACCAAAAATCATCCTGCCATCCGCTCCGCTGTGGGCACCAGTCTTCAGAAAGGCTATACTGCATGTCTCCTGTCTCCCAGAGCACTGGATTCGACCTTTGACCTTTGCCATTTGGTGATCAGAGAACACTAAGCCGTGCTGATGCACACCAAATTGCATGCAATGTCAGGTATATCAATACCCACAATAGCCCTTGATTTGCATCCCAAAACATGCTTGAATTTTTGTCTTTGCAGGAAATTGCAACTAGTTCTGGCACTGTTACAACTCAGTGCTCCTACCATCCTTCATGAAACAAACAAGAAAGCTCCGGTTGTCTGATGGAAACTTCTGGAACTGTCAGAAATGGGGTCGGCGGAACCAATGTGATCTGGATTCTTTTAGCGAGGAGGTCCAAGGCTATTTAGGAAATGGAACTGAGATATTTGGTCCTGTGTCTTTATGAGGAACGCGTGCACGCTGAGATGATCGATCGATCTCGGGTGGAGAAGTTCGTCGAGTCTGGGAACAGTCATTAGGATCATTTCAGTTTTTAATTACACAGTGGCGGCACGGCAGAGCTAGAAATCCGCTTCCTGGGGTGTGGAGGAATGACAGACAGGGGCGACGTGAGTTTGCCGAGGAATCCTGAGCAGGCTGAGACACAACAAAGCCATCCTCTGCGATGTAAAAATCACTGTTTACCTCCATCTGGAGGCATCCGAGATCTGACTACGTAAATCTGTCGGTGACAGGTTATGAGATCCTAAATTAATTAGTACTTCCTCAAGAATGAAGAACTGCTGGACGGATGTATTCAATAGATAGACAGAACTAACATCCGTCCCTGAATCTTTTTTACATAAATCTAGATTTACGGTACTTAAGTTGGTTTTACACTCACATGTAAGTCATTCATACTATAGAGCAGAGCAGCAGAAAGCAAATTTTGTCAAATTCAATGGCACAGGGTATCTTGCTGCTAATTGGCTAGCTGGCGTTTGATTCACAAGAAAAGTACTGAGGTATTAAAACTAGTGCAAATAACTGTACTGTCACAGAACGCAACCAGAGATATTTCTTCTGTTTTTTTTCCAGTCACTCTTTTGCACCCCCTAATCAAATGACACCCTAGATCTGCGTCAGGGGTCATGATGTATATACGTATGAAGACAGTGCTATGTGTTACATGGTTATATCATGTAATATATGACGCAATATATGATATATGGTCATAAATATTGCCAGCTTGCAGGATCAGAAAATATATATATAAATATATTTGGATGGTAGAGAGTTGTGACGTTCGAAGATCAGTCTGTAGAACAAACCGAGGTACGACGCGGAATACATATGCTTTATAAAAAATAGTTCCATTTGCCTTGGATTTGGAAGTGTTTAAAAGATTTAACATTTCAGGGTCACCGGATCCAAACCCGGGGAGTTTGGTTATGAAAGAGAAAAGCTGGTTTATGAAACCATAGGGGTTTGGAGGATCAAAATGTCTTAGGTTGTAACCAGTCACTGCTGAACTTTGCTTTCCAATTTACAGGAGAGAAAAAATACATTTTATGATCAAAGTAACAGAAAAAGCACTTGTGGCTCGTCTGAAACAAATAAACTGAAATTAAGAGAAAAAAAAAATGGCTGGCTCCGTCAAACGGGTATTGAGTAGATTAAGAAACATTTCGTTTATCCATTATCCAATCAATCAGCTTGGTAATTACAGGAAATTAACATCTAAATGTAGACGCTTCAGAGTTCTGCAGGCATCTGTGCTCTGATACGATGGACTTTCCCGGCATTCTGACCCTGCGAGGCACCATTGGATTTCTGAGCTGCTGTTTGATTGTCTGGTTTGTTTTTCCTGCAGGTTCTGGAAGGCCGAGACCATCCTGAGAAGCGTTCCAGGCCCACAGGCATGCTCACGGAGAATCCAACTCTTAGATGCTTGCCTGTTGTGTTTATTGCCTGGACTTAAGGCTGGACTCCTATTCTTCCTTGAACTATTTCTATCAACATTCAGCTATATAAATAATATAGTAGACTAGTGATGTTTTTTCCATCCCCATGGGGATGTTGTGGTTTTGGCTATCCCGACCTGCTCTCCATGAGACACACAGCGACATACAGTGTAAAACTGAGAGCAAGCTTGTGGGAATCGCAGCACAGGGTCAGCCAGCATGCAACACCCCTGGCAGGGGTGATTGTAGGATTTTTTAAGGCGGGGGACAGAAGAGGAGCCATACTTCATATAGAGGGGGCAACCTTATCATTAACCAATGGTATGTTTTGATTCGTTGAGTGATTACTCCCAGGGCAAATCACCCGGGGGCCAGTTCTCCTGTGGCTCCACCCCTCCTGTGGCTCCACCCCTATATACACACCTAGTCCTTGGAGCAAGTGAAGATTTTGAACAGAGGTGGATATTTCAGGTTCAGAGAGTACAGATCCAGACCCAGATTTTGTTTCAGCCAACCAGTTGAGTATAAAGAGTCACAATCACAGAGTACTCAGCTGGCTGGTTGAAACAATTCATGGTCCGGATTTGTACTCTCTGAACTTGAAATACTCACCTCTGTTCCAAACCATCACTTGCCAATCTCCATCTCGGGTTATGAACAATGCTCAAGGGTCCCAAGACCAACCAAACCACCAACGCAAACCACAAAACCTTGGGATCGCACATACAGAGCCCGAACCCTGTGAGCCGCACACTGCAGGCCAAATGACGTAATCAAAATGCATAAAAACAACTTTCTATAAGAGTTTGTTCTACACGGCAAAGTAATACAGAGTATTTCTTTTATATTTTATATATTAGAAATTAACTTCAAAAGGCAGATATCAAAGCACCTGCCTAGATATCAATTTCCCTTCATGAATTGCATATCTCCTTCTAGCCCTTAAGCGTTTTCCGAGAATATCTGACCTGACAATAAAGGTTTTCTTTTCTCTCCGGGTTGTAAAATGGCAGAGCCAAGACCTGCTGGAGGGATTATATCACCCAGTTGGTTTAGGAATGTCTGGGAAGTCCCTGGTGAAATCTCAGGACTTTGTGGAGGTCTGGAATGACCTGCCAGACAGACTGCCACCGTAAGCACTCCCAAGTGAACATCTGAAGATAAATAAAAGGATGGATGGATGGATTTTAAACTATGAAAAAAAGTTTGGTTTCAAATCTGTTATGAATAAAATTCCCAGTTAATTAGTTCTCATCATGCCAGCTGAAAGGTAAAAATCATGGAATATACTCTTTTTCCTGTTAGACTGTGTACAGCTATGGTACAAACACCAGCACCAACGTATCCATGTTTGTCATGTAAACGAGGACCTGTGAGTTTCAAACACACTGAAATCCCGTCTGAATGTCTGTAGCGAACTGGAATTTAAACGCGTCGGTACACGACCACAGTCATGCTCACGTATAGAAAACGTTTTTTTCATAAACACTTTAAAAATATTCTTTTTTTTTAAGCAGCTGAGGAAATAACAAGGTAGCAAAAAGGGCGGATAATGCGGGGGAGGTGAAATTATGGAAATACAGTATCAAACATCGATCAATCCCGCTGACGCAGTGAAGTCCAAAACTCCCGCACTACAGGCCTAGATGGCAGCTAACATTAAACCGAGGAGTTGTTGGCTTTGAGGACCAACCCATGATGGATGGTACTGTCGAGGGGCCGTCGACGGTGCGGTATTAACTTTCTTTTATGAAATTCCTTCTCTGTAATTGAGTAACACGCATTAGTGACATCCGCGCTAATTAACCACACCCTCTTCAGCAGTCTGGACGGAGTCGCCGCAAGCAGGCATGTGGCGGGACACCCGGTCGCGTAACTTGAGCCGCGTGTTGATTCTCTCTGAATTTAGCATGCTGTGTTTATGGCTCTCTCATCTGTATGCTGCGGCACATCGATATTCAAAGCATGCCCAGACGAGAGAGGCACAGCTTATAAAACCCAACTAAGTGATGCACCTTCTTCTGACATTTTGGAGGACCTTGCTTTCACCTTCAAAAGATATTCGCTCCTGTCCTCCATTCATTAGAGTGTAAATAAAGGCTCCCTTCACATGTAACTAACATGCAATTCATATCCAACACTTTTCATTTTAAATCCTCATAATACACTTATTGACATCATTGTTGCATTTTATTATTGCCCAATTTTACTTTTTTATTTTCATTACTTTTCACTTGTATTCCAATCGTATCTATCTATCTATCTATCTATCTATCTATCTATCTATCTATCTATCTATCTATCTATCTATCATTTTATTTATTGCTATCTATCTTTTTATACAATTTTTCATTGTATTACATATTCCCCTTTTGAACATAATCCAGGAAGCAAGTGGACTGCACACATGTAAAGTGTTTGCTTGTGTATGAGACAAATAAAACTTGAGTCTTGACACACATCTCCTGACTGGCTCAAGACTCACCACTCGGGTGTGGACGGGTAGCCATCAATGATCGCGATATAAATATATATCCGTTTCCAGGCGTCCTTATTTCAGGAACGCTACAGGTGGATGCTAAATTAAAAGAACAAGTGAATCCTCTTTGTCATCCTCAGAAATCCCTCAGTCCTGAATCACTCTTGTGGAGGATCTAAGTGTCACACAAGAATTAATCAGCAGGCCAGACTGATGCAATGGAGCTGCACGAGCGTCTCGGGTGAGTCACCGGGAATTAGCATTGCTAATGCTGGGCTGTGGATCGCAATGCTAAAGTTTGCCGTGTCTCCATTTGTACCCACTACCTGGCTGCTGCCAACAGACACTGGTTGGGCGGGGGGGGGGGTAAGGGGCAGGTGAAGATACAGGTTCTTGGAACTGTTTCCAGAATGCCAATGGGTTCACCTCCGTTTATTATTTAGCTCGACATGGCCTCTATGTGAGGAAATTTGACCAAGCTAGAGAATAACAATGCCAGTCATGAAAGTCATGAAAGGGCTAGTCTACATATATAAGCAAATGCTTTGAAATGAGGGCAATCGTAAGATTTTTTTTAAGGCATGGGGCAATAATTCAAACAGATGGGTCAACCTCATCGTAAAGTCACTGATTTGATTAGAATCGGTGAGTGACAGAGGAGGGTGCGCTCTGGGGACCAATCAGCTTTTAGCGGCGGCAGTGGCCCTGTATATGCCCATGGTTTAAAATCATAGTCACTCTTTTTACACCCAGCTAGATTTTTCCAAGTGATTTCGCTGTGTCAGTTGGAGAGAATCTCTGGGAAACTTTGGGCTGCGTAGAAATTTTGAGGACATAGAGAGCTGACAAAAATGTGGTGTGAGGTGACCGCTGTCCCATTCCGGCAGCAAAGCTCCCCCCTGCCCCCCCCTTGCCAATTACATTGCTGCTACAGCCTGCTCGGGGGCCTTCTGGACCGAGTCCATCTTCAAGGCAGGCACTGACCGGCTAATTAGCGATGAGAAGACAACCACCCCCACTCTGCTGCACCACCTGTGCTGGAAACCGACATGGCCCCTGGATGAAGATTGCAAAGCTAAGGGCGGTTTGGACGCCATTCTGCCGGCTCACGCAGAATCGTTTATGAAAGCGATTGCCTTTGGTGGAAGTTACAGGGGTTTGTAAATGTCTCCTGCTTATGGAGCCTCCAGACATATGAGCCCATTCTTACGCCTAGCTGAGCATACCAAGATATTTACAAGCAAGAAGCGACCCTCAGCCGATACTGACAGGAAGTTAGGACACACCACTTCCTCCTTTTTAAAACATCTGGATTCTTCATGTAGGACTTGATTTTTGGATACCAGAGTGTGGGTCGAGCAGTAAAGAAGAGTATTGTGATGTATTGACAGGATTCAGATTAGGAAAAAAAATACTGGCCCGCAAACTGAGCCTTGTGGCACTCCCTGAAACCTCCACAGGAAGGAGAGAGTCAGATCTGAGCAAAATTTTTTAAAGTGTTCCTTGATCATTCACCACGTCTTCTCAACACGTCCTGGTAGAGTTAGCTGGGGAGAGAGAGGTCTGGGTATCCCTCCTGAAGCTGCTACGCTCCGCGACCCGAGCCCTGGATAAGCGGCAGATAATGGATGGATGGATGGAAAAAGGTAGCTGTAACCAGAGACACAGTTTGCCACCACTCAAACCACGCATTTGCGGGGGGGGGGGGGTCCTTATGTTTGGGCCCTGTTGGCCCCAAACAATCATTACCCTAAATTACATAAATGTTTCATATTTAGAAGATGCTGAAGCAGCATGTTCTGCTAACCTGCTAGCTAACTTTGATTTTTGGACTCTATTCTCTAGCTGACATTATATGCAGGGGGGTGGGGTCTCTGAAGTGACTTTTTGAGTGAGCCCCCGGAAACAACAAACTGGCCTGTAGCTGTAACATAGGGGACACAGTGTTGTCAGAGGCTCAGGATGATTTTCTGCTGGATTTATAGAAAGGGCCTTTTTCAGCACTTTTTCGAACCGCATGTTTGTATTGTTGATTCTCATAATTGGTTTTGGTGTTGTCGCATTTTCATGTAGGAAGCTGGCCACTTTCCGCATGACTGGCATTGACTCGGCAGTCGGGTCACCCAGCGGGAATGCAGGGCAGGACTGCGGGAGGCTAATTACGCGCTGACATTAAGCACATTGTTAGCTGAAGACGCTCCCCTGTGCCTCCACGTCTCTCTCTCTGTGGGCCCCATCCAGAGGAGTTTTTTAGGAGTCACGACCTGCGGACTGGCTTAACTGTGTCCTGCATTAACTGGAAGAGGAAGCGTATTGACTAGAAATGCAGGTAAAGTGATCAGTCATGGGCCCTTGATCCAGACAAGGGCCTAGAGGCTTCCGGACATCATTTAAATGATAATAATAATAATCACCACCTTATTAATCCCTGTGGGGAAATTGTCTTTTTTACGCCTCCCTCAACTTGCTCTTTGTAAGCAAGCTGCCCGGAAAGGGCTGCCACCCATGGCAGCACCCAGGGAGCTGGGGGTTAAGGGCCTTGCTCAAGGACCCGCAGAGGCTGGGTTTGAGCCGGCAACCATGGGATTACAAGCACACAGGCTTAGCCCCCTGAGCCACACGCTACCCAAAATGATTACGATCATACAATCAGTCGATATGATTACAAATAAACCCCCCCGAATTGCAGCATGGAGAAGAGAGCAAAGACGTCCATGAGAGACCCCCGCAGGAAACTGTATTTCTGTGGTTCAGACCATACGCCACATATTTTAGATGTTATAATAAATTTTCCCCCCTGAAAGTGAGTGAAATACGATTCACTTTCCAGGGAGGAAAACAGCTGTCATTTCATTCCTGATGTAATAAGGTTATGATCAGATGCTATGCCTTTTGACTTGTCAGGCAGCAGTAGCTTACTCTATCAGTTATTCTTAAGCAAAGTCAACTCTAAACACAAGGTCTCGGTATCATGAATTGATCATTTTCAAAAGGCTTCGTTTAACAAGTTTGAGTTTTCAACCTCTATATACTCTCCGATTGACTTGGCTTTGACCTTTGTTGCACAGGTTTAAGTAAGTCCAGGATTAGAGCTTTGAAGCTGGTCGCCATGGGTACCCCTAGGTTCCGGAATAAACAGACTGATTGTTGTGGTAACCCTGAGGAGGACAGCGTCCTGGGAATGTCTCAGGAGGAATGTTAAAATCGTGTCTTTACCCTTAGGCCTCATTTCTCCGGGGACATCTTCTGCTCCAGCCCTGGCCATCTTAGCCAAGGATGAAGTATGTGTGATTCAGTGACTGGGCTAACATGCCAGACAAAGGTAGAGCGTGATCTCCTCTTCACCGAGCACAGCGGTGGGTGAGATCTCTGTGCGTCAACATTCCTGCGGGGAGCTCTGGCCTCCGAGGACAATCTGGGCCCTCCACTGCTTCTCCCCAGAGACCACTCATCTGCCTCACTGCGCCCGGCTTCTTCCGCAAGGCAGGGTTCACTCTTCATAGCTGGAGGATCTGGGTGCGTCGTAGGGGGAGGAGGGGAGTAGGGGAGGAGGTTGGGTGGGATGTCAACACCCCTGCACAGGCACAAAGCAAAGCAAACAACGGCAAACTCGAAGTGACTCCCCTCCCCAGGGATTAACTCTGTCTTGGAAAGTGGGACAGACCTAGTCTCCAAAGCCCAACTTGGCACCAGCAGGTGACATTTCATGAATGCTGACCCGGTAGGGGAATAAGGCACCTCGACGCAGGAAGGTATTATTCTGATCCACTTCAGTGAAGAATAATCCTGAAGTGACATGTAATCGTGTTCCTTGATCACTCACCACGCATCTGGCATTTAAAAGGAGTACAGTGAGAAGCCGACGCAGCACTGCCCAATTAACGGGACCCTCAGCATGCCGTTTTCCAGCAACCTAACGCAGCCTCTTCACCGAATATGCAATCCGACAGGAGATCTTGAAACTTTTCGATTGCAGTTGAGTAGAATTAAAATGATTACTCCCTTTAATCTCTTCATAATCTCAAAAATAACCAAACAGAATTGAAAAAAATTACAAACGATGTTTATACTCATCTAGATCGTCTGATTTAAATCAGGCTTAACTTCACATGCCATCCTCTTTGTCATTAACATCTAATTTTCGGTGCACCTGGTAGAATACATTCCGTGGATTAGGGTTCTTGTGCATCATGGGTACAATGGGATAGACCCCCTTTAGTTTGTGACTAAATGCAGCACTCTGGAAAGACAGTGGGTGTGTTTTAGACCTGCGGCATTGTGGGTAATAGCTCTAAAAATAAATTGCAGTAAGGAACTTTTGTTCAGTGTTTAGGTCTATTGTGGGGCCACATTCATGTAAAGTGACGTTAAGCCCCCTTGAACTTTTCAAAATTATCCTTCCACTTGTTTTCTCTATAACAAAATGCAAACGAATGCATGTTTGACGGCAAATTTTGACGGCACGCAGCACATGTTTTGCTGTTCCTACATGACAGGGGTAAAGAGAACCGACCCTCTTGTTTCCATGGTAATGATTCATATGGGAGGGGCATTCTGCAGAAAGTAAGATGGCATGTCTTGTCTTTTCGCGGTATGTTTGTTCCTTCTTACAGACGGCCGCAGGTCTTTGTGTCCGGATCAGCTTTCCTCGTCCAACTCTAATAGCAGCGCAGGCTCAGTCCTCAGAGACCCCCCCTATTCTCTACCCCCCACCCCTCCTTATGGGCAAGTTATTTACGCATAAGTTAATCATTCTTCCTGTCAGGCCTCTTAAAGGATCTCCCAAACAGAGACAGACGCGCCGCTATTTATAGCGCGCTTCCATGCTTTTCCAAGCGTGGGCTTCTGACGAAGCGCGATGAGCCTGAAGTTTTGAAAAAGGCACCCGTTTCCTTCCACTAAATGGCATTTTTTTTTTACAGTCTGGGACCGGTTTCTTTGAATCGGCATTGCCTGGGATGGGAATTCGAGCATTAGTTGCAGGGTTTCTCTACTTCCTGCGCCATCCCTCTGGGGTAGCAGTGTTAACTGCGCAAGCTATTCACTGGAGAGTCACATGACCTGCTGGTATCCCGAATGAGGATCCATTTGCCATTTGCACACGTACGTTGGAACGTGGCAGTTTTCACACATCGCATTGTACATGCAGATAGAGGTAAGAGTGGTGTTCAGAGTACAGGGTCAGCCCCTTACCCGGCACCGTAGGAGCATCTCACAAGGGGTTAGGGGCCTTGGTCAATGTGACTGTTCTTCTGAGGAAAGGATTTGCGTTGGTGACCTTTGGAGCACAAGCACAGGGGCCAAAACCTGCTGAGCCACACGCCATGACAGCTTTCTTCAGCTTCACCGTGGACTTCACTCCATAGAATCCAGGCTATTTTCATGGATAGGGGATAATTAAGGTCAACTAGGGCTCCTCGCAAAAAGGAATGATGGAACCAGAGTCAGATGTATGAGCATCAAATCCTATTATGCCTCATTACTGACATTAACTTGATAGGATATTTAACCCCACATCAGCATCTCCGTAGCTGGAGCTTATTTCAGACGTTTTGATCTGCTGGAGGTCAGTGTCCTGAAGGAGTCCAAAAGATAAACATTTAAACATCCGAATATTTTCATTTTTCCCATTTTTAAGTAAGAATTTCATCCATCCATCTTCATCCATCCACCCAGTTCAGCGTTGGGGGCTGTGGGGGTGCGACCGTTCCAGACCGTTACAGGACATAGACACTCACACTCACCAACACGCATTATGAGCAATGATAACAATTCACCCAAGTTGAATTCACTGTGGGAAAAAATACCCAAATTTCCCAGAATAGCCTGAGGCAGCGTGTGCAGCGCAGGGAGGGCAGGCAGACTCCACACACAAGGACCCAGAGCTGGGAATCAAACCCTGCATGTTTGATAGCGCAACCTATTGTGACACTTTGAAAACATTAGGCGAATCAGTGTTCTTAAATTACCTCTAGTGCCCTGTAATGGACTGATATCCAGTCCAGGGTGTCCCCTGCCTCGCGCCCTGTGCTTCCTGGGTTGGGCTCCAGGCTCCCCGTGACCCAGTATCAGATAAGTGCTTATGAATAATGAATATATGTTATTAATAGTTATTATTGTATAAAGGCATCTGGTCTTTCTCGAGATTCCTATAACCGGAACGACATGGGTGTGGATTCTCGTCTCAGTGGAGGTCAGGTCCTTGCTCGAACTCCCCGCGGTTGCTATGGAAATCTCTCAGGGAGACTGAGGTGCTGGCAAAGCACAACCTTGATGCTCCAGGCCTTGAAGCCTCCTGCCTGCATTCATGGAAACAATACTATGACGTTCCAAGCGGTTTTTTGAAGAGTAGTCTCAATCGGGACGTGTGCATGGAGTTGTGTGACATGGGCGATCTCCAACGGGCCGAAGCTTTATGCTAATTTTTCTCCTTTGATCGGGGGGTGGGAGGGGGAGAGTGAAGCCTTTCAGCGGGACAGAAAAAATATATATAGACAAGAAACATCGGTGTCATTTTGGGTACAGAAAGCTGGATTCCTGGGTGCTGTCAATACACAGTGACCCCTGATACAGTGCTTGTAAGAAATTAAATTAAATTTATTTATTTCATGGATTAATCCATAACAAAATAAGAAAGCCCTAAACGATAATATATTTTGGCAAAATGAAGCATGACTGAAAATTCTCCATAACAAACTCTACAGTAGACTCCGTGACATATATTCTTATATTTTCACACAAAAAAACCTATCGAACCTATAGTGACGCCTGAAAACATTAAGAATGAAACTCACACGCAAATACATCAGGAAATCAAACTTTGCCATATTGCAAGGATTAAAAAGATCAGAAACCCATTTCACAAGCTAAACTATCTAATGTCATGGATTCCGCCTGATTTATTCTGAAGGTCTGCAGCGCGGCGCAACGGTAATTTTGTTAAGAAAAACAGCCACAAAGGATATTAATTCTATTTCCACTAAAGCTTTTATTCTTAACTCTGACTCCTAGGAAAGACTATTTATAGCACGATAAATTTAATGTCCGTCTGCACCGCAATTACGTAACCCAAGACTTTGCTCCTTCTTTTGTTCTTTAATGCAATTTGTCCCAGAGAAAATTCTATCCGACGTAATCTGTATGTTGCCACCCATCCAGCTCAATACCGCTTTGTCTGCTGTCTCAGCCTCTTCTACAGGGACCTTGAGCTCACTTTAGTCATTCCCCAAATCGCATTACGGACTTTCATCCACCAGATCCCTCTTTGATAGGCATTCGGTGTTATGAAGATGGATATTACATTTACCTGTTTGGCAGATGGAGATGTTGAAATTATGTGGAACGGACTAGAGGGACAGTTTCGGGGGTTATGGAGTGACAAAACATGTGTGAGACCCTGGCAGCTGGAGATCTGCAGCGACTCTGAGCCTTTTGCTTTGCCTCGATCCCAGGTCAGGGAAGGTTTATATTAACTAAGAGTTTTTCCGCACTGGATTAGCAACCCCTACAGGTGTTTGAGGCTATTGCAGTTTTGCCAGCTTTCTACAGTGATGTGCTCGACAGGTTACAGCACCGTGCCTGTGATGACAAGGTTGCTGGTTCAAAACCTGTATTATAAATGTTCTGTAATATAGATGATTTTGCGTGGCATGAAGGATGTAAAGAGAGGAGTCAGTTTGAGCAGCGCATACTGCTCAATTTTAGCGGTACCCTATTAAGCTTGTAAAACCACTGCAAGTCACTGAATCTGAGGCTTAACTAGGGTGAAAATTTACTGTATCAAAGGTGTCTAATGAAGTGTCTGGGCTCGGAAAAGAAAGAGTAACATTTGTGATGATCATCTATCTCTCTATGCAAATTCTGACAGCCTGTCCTGAATATATATCCTGTTTCATCATCAGTGTTACTTGAGACCGTTTTTCTCTAAGATACAGCTAGTGCTTCTGGACATATCTTCATCCCAAGTTGCCCTTATACAAGGGCATCGGAATTGCAAACACATTCGGGATGCTCGGCAATGAAATAAATCATATTGTCAGGGGTCCCCGTGCCATGGATCCGTCAAAATTGTGCTGGGCGTGGTCGACCTTCTGACATGACTTGTTTTGGTGATTTGCGCAGGACTCTGGGGTTGCCTGGCAACCAAAACTCTGTAGACCTCTGTCGCCAAGCCCGGGGAACGTTGGCGTGACAGGCCACGGATGTCAGACGGATCATGCACAGACATCCTCATATCTCTGGTGCATGGGTGTATGTGTCTAACAGTACCCTGCGAAGCACTCTGGGATTGCCGTTCCACGTCTTAACTGCCAGCAAAACGCAATGACGGAGAGCTTAACTTCAGCACCCTCTCCAGCACATTAACAAGCCCGCATAGTACTGTATATAACAATCATTATTCCCAGTTGTGAAAAAGAGAAGCACTTACACTCAGCTGAAACAACCTAAAAGAATAAAGTGACATACATGCAGGAACCCAGCACAAGTGAGAGATACTGCTGATACAATATTAGCATTTATTCATGCTGCTTTCTGGGTGGTGTGGTGACACAGTGTTTGGCATTCTGGCCTCCAACCTCAGGGACCAAGGTTCAAGGTGTGTGTGACTGTGCCCCCCTGCTGAATAGGCACCCCACCCTAGGTTATTCTCTGCCTTACCCCCATAGACTCCAGACCTCCATGACCCTGAATAGGACAAGCAGGTATCAAAGGATCGACGGATGGATGGATCTTGCTGCTTTCGCTTAATTTGTGGATATTATTCGACCCAAGTTTCTTGACCACGTTACGATTTTGAAACTTCTGTCCAGAGGCATTATTAAGGAGGTTCCAGAACAATCCATTAAGCATGGTGCTGGTCGATTCCACACGACGCATACTGTAAATAAAATTCAACAGAGTCTGTTTGCCGATAGAATTCTACATTCGCGTTCCCTGAATAAAATTAATAAAACCTCGTTCCGCTGGCTCCACAAGTTTGTTGATATCGGGCAGGTGGTGGGTTGCCCATAGCGGGATTTGGGTGGAGGAGATCCAACCCATCTTCCTGGAGGGTCGTCGTGATGAGCCTCAGCTTGGCAAGCTTCCGTCTGCAGAAGTAAAGTCGATGAGGTGCAGTGTGGGTGAATGAGCACTAATGCTGTCAGTCAGGGGCTGTTTCGGGGGGGGGGGGCACTCAAAAAAGACACTTTGAGGGCCCGCCGCTCCCCCTCTCAAATGTTTCAAAAACTACATAAATAGCCAGTGAGGAGAGACAGAAGATCGTAGCTAGCTAGCTGGTCAGCAGAACATGCTGCTTCATCATCTCCTAAATAGGCAACATGATTATTTTATATTTAGCGTAGTGACTGTCTATGGGCAGCAGGGCCTCAAATCTTGGGGTCCACATGCGAAACCCTGCTGCCGGTGTTACTGTGTCCGAGGACAGATATAGGAGGACTGGATGCACATCAAAGGAGGACTGGATTCACATTGCAGGCCCATTCTTGACCAGTGTTTACTTGTCTGATTCACTATGACTCAAAAACCGAGGCCTGCTTCTTGTCACGAGTTCACGCCTGGAGATGAAGCGAAGATGTTGACCTTAGCTCAAGCAAAGTCAACAGATATGAACGGAGCATCACTGGCTTCTAGATCACCAGGTAGCTGTAGAGATGAAATCACCAACTTCACCCGGTGTAGAGATACATGTCCTTCCACGGTGCAGCTCCTGGCAATGGAGAGTCACACGATGAGTTACTCCACACCTGCTCATGGATGTCAAGGGTGAACATCATCTGAAGATGAGTCGCGTGACCTGTAACTACTGCCAAAGATACGGTGACCCTGCAGGCTGGTCAGTTGATCAACACTGGTTGACCTCACCCTTACTCAACTAAGGAGCACATACACGCATATTTCCACATTCTCAGATTAGAGATGTTTTGGGGGGTTGACGGCCTTACCTCGCACCCCCCAGGAACTCTTGTCCCATACCTTCCATTGGAGTTTCTTCTTCTCCAAGGTCTTCAATCATTTATTTCCTATTTTACTGTGTATATTAACATTTATTATGTAAATCAGTGATGTGTATTGGGGCTTTTGTGTGGGAATGAGCTTAACATACAAACAAATCAAACTGATCTGAAGGGGACTGAATGCATGAAGCCAGAAAAAAACGTCTGGTAACCAGGGCTACGTGTGGAAATATAGTGCAGTTGTCGCACAAATGATAATAAATAGAATCCTCTCAGCCCAAAGGTATATAGACCCCCCCCCCTGTAACCCCCTCCCGTTCTTTCCTGTTTGTGAAACCAGCCCGGTTAATGGTGTGGCTCTCGAGGGGCCTCTGCTGTTTACGCGAGTGCTCGCCTGAAACGGGATTGATGGATGAGATGCTGATACCGTCGCTCTGATGGGGAGATACGTGGGGGTGGGCAGGAAGTGCACGCGGGGGGCGGGTGTGCATCTCCCAGTCTAGGTTCCTGGACAAAGAAAGGTTACCTGACAGGCGGCATATATAGGGGTGGGCCAACAAGGGCTGATTGGTCATCTCCGCTGTCAATCATAGATCCAATGCATATCATTGGCTAATGTTTGGTCTCTCTGCATAAATTATGACCCTTTTTTGCCCTCCACTGTAAAATATGCTAGAATTGCCCCTGCTTAAATGTCAGATCAGCAGATCTGGCTTGTCACTCCAAATGAGATGCAATGGACAACACCTAAATATGACAAAACCTTGACATATATATATGGATTCTTTAATACTGGAGGACCGAGGAATTGTGAGGATTTTTCAGGTTGAGCAGTGGGCATATTCTTTTCCACAACAGTCAGGATATGGATCTTCATTCTATAGTGTTGTTTTTCCCCTGGGAGAAAGCAAATATGAATGTTGTATCCATTGGGAGAAATGCTATCTCTCTCCTCCTGAAGATCAGTGATGGAGGTGGGGGGGGCATGGCCCAACACCCCCATCATGTCCGGAGCACAGTGTCTGCGCAGAATACCGAGAGGATGGAGTGGAGAAAGTGTCAGGGAAACGAGGGAAAGGGGGAAACAGGCACGTCAAACCCAAAGAAAACTTTGGGGAAGGAAAAAGAGAGGGATGCCGAAGAAAATGAGAAAGAGTGAGAGAGAGGGGCAGAGTGAGACAGAGAGAGAGGTAGAGTGAGAGAGAGGTAACGTGTGAGAGAGATAGAGGTGGAGTGAGAGAGGTAGAGTGAGACAGAGAGAGAGGTAGTGTGAGAGAGATAGAGGTAGAGTGAGAGAGAGGTAACGTATGAGAGAGATAGAGGTAGAGTGAGAGAGAGAGGTAGAGTGAGACAGAGAGAGAGGTAGTGTGAGAGAGATAGAGGTAGAGTGAGAGAGAGGTAACGTGTGAGAGAGATAGAGGTAGAGTGAGACAGAGAGAGGTAGAGTAAGACAGAGAGAGAGGTAGAGTGAGAGAAATCAACAGAGGAGAGAGAGTGGGAATGGTAATGAAACAATGGCAAGAAAGATGTTTCTGCAGAAGTACAAGGAGAGACTCTGGAATAAACCAGCCAAGCAAGTAGCCTCATTTACTTACAGATCAGTAGTGGATGTAAAGTAACTGAGTCACACCTGATGCACACCTCCCCTGTGATGCACTACCATCCCATACAGGGTGTCATCTGCCTCGTGCCTGGACTGGCATTCCTCCACCCCCCTTGACCCTATACTGGATAAGTGCTTATGGATGGATGGATGGATGGATAGATGGATGGATGGATGGCTATGGTGTAATCACTCAAAAATTCGGTCTCAGTGAGGACTGAAAAATATAACCGATATATGGGGATGCAGCTCCTCGGGAAAATCGGCAAAACAATACAGTGAACTTTTAAGGGCATCAAAGATCAGGGGGACAGTGGTGAGTGGCAGCTGCAGTGTAATCGCCTGGGAGAACTGGCTAAAGGGTCAGATCATCTCAGCACTGCATGCAGACCCCTGCAGGAAGTCATCATGTTATCAAAGGGCCACCTGAGTCAGAAGTAACATCAAAAGAACTTCGAGGGGTTTGAGGGCTGAAGGCTGAACTCCGGCCACAGCTCTCCTACCCTTCCTCTTGCTTCACTGATTGACCAATTTATTTGACGTTACTAACATCTCTAGTTCTTCCACTTCTGTGAAACGTATAGGCTAGGCCTTTAACGGGTCATTTAATTTTTATAGTTTCTTCACCTATAAGTTTCATGTGCAAAAGAGTGAAGTGTGATATTAAGACGTGAAATCATACTTAGACAAGTAACACGTCAAGGTTATATCATTAGGCAAAACGTCTAATGGAACACTTTGAATGTATTTAATCCATCTATAGCTCTATAACAGCTATAGATGGTGAGTGGGTGGCGAGTAGATCAGTGGGCTGAGTCTCTGTGCCTACGATCGGAAGGTTGCCAATTTGAGCCTGACCTCAGCAGACCAGTCACATGTCCGTGGGCCCTTGAGCAAGGCCCTTAACCCCCAGATCCTGGGGCACTGCGTGTTGGCTGACTCTGTGCTGTGACCTCCAAGCTATGGAGAGCAATGCAGGATTGGCAAAAAGAAGTGCTTCAGTGTGCTTCTGCAAATGAAGGAATTTCTTTTATTATAAGTGTGGTCCAAGGCCCAAGCAGGATTTCTTGCTTAACTAGATAACTAGATAAATAGATTTAAGGTAGTCTTGGCTAAATGTAAGTGAACAAAGATAAAGTCAATGTATACTGGGCCCCTTGTTAAAAAAGTTTAATCTGGATCAGAATGATCCTGATTTGGCGATCTATATTTTGCTATCCAGGATCAGGTATTCATCATACTTTTGTGCCAGTTTTTCAGAGCAGCTTTGGACTGGATTACCCTGATCCAGATACAAATTTTTCAGGATTACCAAATCCAGATTGCCAGTGTTCTAAATGGTACAATATATCACAGTGAGGTTACAAGCTATGTAAAGAACAACAGGTAGAATAGCCAGTGTGGGGTCACATTAAGTGTTTTTATTTAAAGAGACAGAAAACAGCACAATAACGCAATGCAAACATCCCCTTCTATTTAAATTTTCTTTTCAACAGTTTCAATCCCCTCACCTGACCCACAACAAAAAAAAGACAAATATATATTATTTAAAAATACATTGTCCATATTTGGGGAGAGACCAACATTTTGAAGTTCTGGATGTGTCCGAAAATATTTTTGACTGGTTCGTCTCTTGTAATTAATACACAATGATGGATGAGAGGTCAAAAAAATGTTTGAAATTGACAGCTGGGGGATTATTTATGGGGACAAATATATATATATTTTTTTTTACTTTACCGAAAGGCTTAATCTGTATCCTAATGTCTACCTTATGTACTTTATCACTATAATGGTGAAACAAATCAAGTGTAAAATATAAATACATGTATATATACTATACAATACAAATGTTGTACTATTTGATCCATTTTATTACACTTTGTTCCTGAAATCCACCCTGAATCAATCCATCCTGCAGGATCAGGGTAATCCTGTTTTCCGATCAAAGATATCTCAATCCTGCTAAGAAGTTTCGCAAAACAGATACTGAACGTTTGACCCCGATCAAAACCAAGATTGGATTACGTGATCTAATCCGATTTTGGAATCCTGTGTTTTTTTTGGACATCCCATTTTCAAGATTCGGTCCAACCCAATAGCTGAAATCCAATGAGATTACTTCTGAACGACGGAGCCTTGGGGTACCTTAAGTACAACACGATGTCTGACCGAGCGAGACATGCTGTCTTGTGATACAGGCCCCAGGTACTTTTGATATACAATCACATCCCTATAAGTTTATAAACACAGGGGTTGTGGCTCTTGGGCTTGAAAATAGCAACTGAAGCCGATTTCCTGATCGCTCTCGGTAAATGAATCTCACTCACTTATTTCACCGGGTCATTCTTGTGGCTGCTCCCTGGTACTGGGGCAGGCCGATTCCATTATTCAGCGCATTGCGAACCCCCCCCCCCTCCCCTCCCCCACCCATCTCTCTTTTAAT